>JAKCPI010019337.1:0-132935 GCA_023213315.1 Euborellia annulipes | reverse complement strand
TAAGAATAAAACCTCATGAATTGAGGTACCTTGATATACAGAATATTTCAAAAAGCTTGGTAGTAAATAATATTGGTAGAAATACAAAAGATCTTTTTCTTTTTTATTAATCTCAGCCTCATGCTGACGTTTTGAGAACATCTTCAGAGCATAGAGACTAGTCATAATACATGTAGGGATTTCTTGGATTTTCATGTCCAATATAGAATATAAAATCGAATATACCTTTATATAAACAATATTCGGGTTGCTTTCAGAGAATGGCACAGAATATCCAACAAAAAGTTTTAAAAATAGACACAGAGAAGTTCAAATTTAATGTACGTAGATTAAAAAAATAAAATGTTTAGTCAAATATACGAACACATTTAAATTCCAATTCAAAATATCAATAAAAACGTTTTTTTAGTCTGTAATAAAACAAACAAAAGCTTTTCCTTCAATTTAATAATATATTCACAAAAAAAAAATACAATTTGAGTTGTAACTTGTTAGGCAAACTGATATTTAGTTTTTTTTTTTTGATTAATTATAATAAAAAGAAGAAGAAGAAAAAGAAGAGAGACAGAAAAAAGTTTGGTAAATTCGTTCGTATCTGGCTAATAAGAGGGAGGGAATAAAAAGCAGCGGGCTGATTAGATTTACCAAATGTTGGTCGCTACTCCATCCAGCCCTTGGAGGCAAAGCGATATGAGAATACTCCCTACCCTTCCAAAAAAATATTAAATCAGTTATCAAGCCTCTCCTACTTTTGTTTGAAAAGTTAAAATTTATGGTTATTAATTAAGTTTTTGGACAATTTATCGAGAGCGAGTTGGTTGGTTTATTGTCAAGATTTCACAAAAAAAAAGAAGGGATTATTGTAGTGTGATTGCAAAGTAATTACCGAGTCGATAGAGAGATGACAAACAAACAAAAAAAAAAGGAATTTAGAAGAGATCAAGTGGTTTAAAAAAAAAAAGAAATGATTGGTTTTTGATTCTAATCGATATTTAATTTCATTAAATAAATAACTAAATAAAAAAGATCATATGTGAAGTGGAACAATACGATTTTTAATTAAAGATTCTAAAAAAATAGATCCTTGTATACAATGCTTCAATTAATTAGAGATTTAAAATCAAAACAGTTGAGTGTTGTCAATAGTTGAGCTTTAGATCGTAAGCTCACTAGGATTAGAAGAATTAGAGTTTAATTTAACTTCAATTCAAATTTGAGGTGTACTAAAGTCATATCAACTGATTAACCAGATTCACATTAACAATTCATCTCCTTTTGTGCGAATTTATAAGGGATAGAGATGTCGCTGGAAAGATCCAGTATCATCCATGTCTGGGGTCATTTTGACTTTTAATTGTATTAGTGTTTAACTTAGTTTCCGTCAAGACTTTTCCTGGAAGAACACCTATCCCTCGGCATTTTGAGGAATGAGAAACCAAGGTATCTATTTGAAAGTTTTGTGTTCAGGGGTGAATTCGGTAGGGCGGTGCCGAGGGCAAATGTTATGGATTTGAGGATGCCGGTACATCGAACGGCTGCATTTGATGCCTCTTTCTTGGTATCATCGGTTAGGCTCTGGAACGGGATTCCAGGCGATATAAGATCAGCAGTGTCCTTGAATTCTTTTAAAAGCAGATTTTATTCATATTTATTAAAAAACAACAGGAGCAATCAGTACTATGAGAGAGGGAACGTACCTGGCAAATCTAAAGTTTAATTATTGTATTATTATTTGTTTATAATTGTTGTTTCTTTGTATTTTTGATGCTCTAGGAGGCAAATCGCCTCAGAGCAAAATAAAAGCAATTCATTCATTCATTCCCCCACTGAATGCTAATCCCCATATCTTGACGTTTCTTAACTACAGTGAATCTCGGTGGCTGTTCTTCTTAACCTTCTCCGAGATTAGAACTGCTGGTATCTAATCTATTAAGAATTTAAAAAAACATGTTTTTTAATAAGGATGAGTCTCCTTGTGGGACATCATCTGGTATCGATGATTTCCGTCATGTCTTTTGATTCTGGAGGCCACCTATTCACAGTGTTTGACGTTTCTTAACTACATCATGTGTTCTTCTTAACCTAGATTAGAATTGCCGATCTAATCTTGTTAAAAAAACGTTTTTTAAGGATGAGACAAAAAATATGAATATCTGGTTCCTTGTGTGATACCATCAGATGCCGATAACTTCCGTTTTTGATCCTGGAAAGCCACCTGCTACCAGTAGTGTTTGGCGTTTTTATTTCATAGGATCTCGTTGGCTGTTCCTCTTCACCTAGATTAGGACCAATCTAGTTAAAAACATGTTTTTTAATAAGGATGAGTCTAAGCAGATGAAAATCTGGTTCCTTGTGTGGCACCACCAGATACCGATGACTTCCATCAAGTCTTTTCATCCTGAAAGCCCACCTATTCCCAGTGCTTGGCATTTTTTAATTACCGTGGATCTCGGTAGTTATTCCTCTTCGGCCTGCCGGCATCTACTCTATTTATAAAACATGTTTTTTTAAAAAGGGTAGACAAAAAAGATGAAAATCTGGTTCCTTGTGTGACACCAATAAAATGTTGCAAATTTTTGAACGGGTGATAATCGCTTGGTGCCAAGTCTGGACTATACTGAAAAATATAGCGTTTTCTTTCTCAAATTTGTATTTAATTATCCACCAAAATGTTTTCTTTCTTTTATTTAAGAACACCCATCTAATTTATTTCCAGCTTAATTTGTTGAAAGATTATTGGATTTACCCCATTCAAGCATAATCATTCCATGAATTATAAATAAATAGATCACAATCGATTCAAAATTTTCAATTTATTTACTCAACTAGAAAAATCAAATATTCATGAGATTTGATCATCTGTTATAAATTAGAATTCATTAATTTATAATAATCCTTATTAATTAATGTCTTTATCAATTTAGAATTTGTTAGTTAAAATCTTACAAAATATTAAAAGTGACAAAGAAAATGTGGTGTGGAAAAAGGGCGGAGATCGATTGAAGATGAAAACTAATGTCGATGATTTGTATGGTGTTTTGGACCGAGAGAACAAGATGTATTAGAACACCCAGCTTTGAGATAAGTTGTTGAACCACACTATAAGATTCTATAAGACACACTGAATGAATTAATATTTTAAACAAAAACCTATCTCCCTAGCGACTTCTTCAAAACATGATATACGCTATTTCTTGGTATCATGTTAAAATACTGAATCAACGACAATACAGATGCCTTTATCTGTGGATTATGGCTCTAAAAAAATTATCCAAGTTTCCCAGTCTTCTGGAAAGGAGATAATAATCTCACCCAATGGTATCAGAAACGTATCTTCTTGTTCTACAAACTTTACCAGTCAACACACTCATTATTATTGGAATATTTCAATACCTAGAATAAATAAATTATAAATATGGATGGATGGATATCATGAGGAAGTACCCAGCCAACCGGCCTCGGTCCCGGGTTAATCAAGTCGGAGTCATCCACTTCAAATTGGGTCCTTTGTGTCTATGGATTGCGATAATCTCCCACTTTATATTTTAAGGCGAATCGAATTATTTGCAGCAAGCCGGACTCGTACCCGGGTTGTGTTGAAGCGTAAGATCCGTAATCCGTAGCTTATCCCGCTTAGCCACTTGCCCCCCCCCCCACACTTTCAAGTATTATTGAGGTAGTTAAACTTAACACTTAACGAAGACATAACCATAAATTGAAATAAGACAATAACATTTAACCTGTAAATTAAATAGACAACAAAATGAAGAAAATACTGTACGTTCTTTTCTCACCAAAGATAAACCTTTTTTTTTATTTTACTACTACGAAGTAGTTTCTTCTTTCAGGGTAAGGGAGTTGATTGGTGCGAGGGTGAATAACGAAATAACTCACACTAACTTAAGCAATAATAGATAAGCAATGTCATAAAAAAAAGTTTATTGCAAAGATATTCTCCCTTGAGGTTATGTAAAAGATGGGACAAATTTTATTTCGGTATTAAGGGATACTCTAGCTATCTTTGTGTTTCTATTGAAAGTTTGTACTTTCTTTTTCTATTTATTGCACTTTATAATCCGAATTGTTGAGACTATTAAATTTCAACTCTTAAATAACATCTCAAATCAAAATCCAAGAACCTGAATATTCTTGGGTTAGTTATTTATGTATGATTATTTTTTTAATGTTTCTTAATTTTATTTTAAAAAATCATTATTTAAACGAGGTGTGAACACAAATAAATGATTTTTCGACTTGAGTTCAAAATCCCACAAGGTTAGAAACTTTGCGTTGCTCCCCTCTCTTAAAAAAAAAAAAAAATGCTAAACTGAGAGAGATATTCCCTTCTTCGAATCTCTGGAGACAAATGCTAATTCAAGTCCTCTTAAGGGATTGATGATGAATCTCATACTCATAAAATGTTTCACATTTTACCTCCCAAGAGACAACGATCTCCCCCCTTCCCTCCAACTTGTTCTCTTCTATTCGGAGGTTAACTTTAAACCATAGTAACATTTTAATCCAATTGTAAAAATTGAACGGCTCCCATTTTAACTTTGAATCAAATTTAAATGGTTTTAATTTAATTTTCCATTTATTTCAATCTGGAATTGGCGAATTACAAATTTGGAACATGGAATCATAATATAATATTATTGGTAATGCAGATTATTGGTTTTCTTATCTTTTGATCATCTTTATGACAGGTTTTGTTTTTAGGCTTTTCTTTTTCCTATCTAGCCACAAAGTCCAGAAATTTTGGATGATATCGAAACAATCCTATGAAGAGTTTTGGAATTTTATCACCTACGCTTGACAATGTTAGGATCCCAATTTTGGCTGCTCCAGAAACTTTTTTCACATCTATCGTTTAATTAATTAATTCCTTAATTCATTAGTGTCAAGACACGTTGTGTCTTGAGGAGAATTTTCATGGGAATAATACTGAGGTCGATTACCGCTTCCTTCCTCAGGAGATCAATAACTTTTTGCCATGGAATAGACTTGAACTCGAGTTATCTTCAGCTCAAACTTAAAAGCTTAACTGCTTTGTCCCAAATCTGCAAATCGACTCCTGATACCAGTTAAAAATACTGAATAATAAATCTTTATTGTGCATAGTCTCTAGAAAATATCTTTTTTTCCATTATTTTTAGACGAATTTTTTGGTAATTGGTAATTCTACACTTTCAAAGTTATCAGTATTATGTTTTCTGATTAAATGTTTTTTTATTTCTCTTTTTGTAGAAGATTTAAAGAAATATGTAGGCCGACATTTCGTTTTGCTTCTAATTTATCTCTTTTTTTTTAAAGAGGAATATCCAAATTAATCTCTTGTTTATTGATACATTGAGACTTCTCGTTAAATGCTGTAATTACATTTCCTATAAAATGATTGGAATTATTTTTTAACGATAAGAATAATTATGGGATTGTAACAAGATATCAATAATATGACAAAGTCTTATCATTACTATATATAAAGCGCTAGCCACTCACTTTCGTTGTATGTGTCTGTTTACCACACACTCTCTCATTGATTGGTCAGAGAGAATCGAATTCAGAGAGGGAAATTTATTGTTATATTAATTTGAATCAGGTAGCAACTTGAATTAAAACACCAACAAGAATACGATTCTGAACTCCGTTAGCATTGAGGCTGAAAAACAGAATCAACTCTTGTCTCCTTTACATATCACCTTATTCTTTCCAATTTTGCTACCAAATGTGATATTTATTGACACCCTATGAACTCTTGAATTTTTTTTATCGATTATTTCCCTTTTGTTTTACTAAATTTGAACATTATTATTATTTTTTTCAAGTAAAATATATTCGATTTCTTTTGTATATATTCAAATAAATGAATAAAATAAAATAATAGTATTAATATAATCCAAACAAATGAAATATCAGATTACTTTTTTTTTTTAAATTTGTTAATAAAATTTATACATAATACATTCGGATGCATATTAAAATTCTAGGTATCCGTTTGTGTTAGTGTATATTAAATAATAGTAAAAACTTTTTCATACGGTATATCAAAAAGAAAAACATTGTAATAACGCGAAAGACTATCTAACCGGAATAACCACCTCCCATTCTTAGAAGAAGTTATTCCGACATTGTGTTGCATTGGTTTTAGTGACTGCTATTTTCAAAACATGGAAAAAAATAACAGAATTTTGTGTTCCTTAGATACCTTCAGGAAATGAGATTTATGGTTAGAGAACAGTAATAGAAAAATAGAGGAACAATATATTGATATTTTGAAGCACTAAGAAAGGCTAAATCTACTTTGGAAAAACCTAACACGGGATTTTTACTGAATGGTAGTAAAAAAAAAATATGCAAATAGAATAGGAAAACAAATATCTCTAAAGATATGGAATAATGATAAGGTTCTTATTCCCCGGAATGGAGGTTAAAACCTGAGTAAATGAGAGTTCTTTTAATTGAGAGAAAGTTGAAATACTCCCTGATTTGTTACTAAAGAAGACCATTTAATAGGCACACAAAGAAGCCTAGGTATCGTACAGAATTTCATTCATAAATCTATATTTGGAAATGTACCCTGTATAATTTAGACTTTAGAAACTTTTTTCTTAATGATTTCTTAAGGTCCTATGATGACTATTGTCACATGCAACCAGGAGGATCATAAGATTCGGGTGGGAAGATATTGGAGGAAGATGCTTGTTAAGGGTAGATTTGAAGGTATGGAGGTTTTAGGTTTTCGGAATCGCGTGAGTGTTTATTGCATATATTGCATCAAATGGATTTAAGCATAAACATGATAATATCTTTAGATTCTTCTATGTTCTAATGACTGAAGTGATGCAGTAAGGCCGGTATCACACTGGGACACCAAGGTGGCGCAACCAGTTGCGACACCACTCAGAATACACGTAAGCATATGGAGCATATCTCACTTGGTGTCGGATTGGTTGCTCCACAAATTTGGTTGCGCCACCAGCCATGCAGTGTCCGTATATCCTACTGGTGTCTCCACCGCTGTGGTGGCGCCACCAGTCAAATGTATAGAATTATACGGCGCTTCACTCACTCGGACACCAGTTGATGGCAACCTCTAGTGAAAGGACCTGTTTTTCCGTGCGTTTTCATCATGAGTTTCGATATAGAAAGATTTATCATAGAAATTCAGAGCAGATCTTCACTTTGGGATACTTCATCAAACGAATGACGCTATTGACATCCGCACATAGTTAAAAAATTTGTTAGGATACTTTCGCAAATCATCGTACAAGGTTGTAAATACTCCAGTTATCAAACGATCGGCAACAAAAGGATGTATCCAAAATTTCCTCTTTTTTTCCAGCATTCTTCGTCGCACATGTAAGAGCAGTGCTACCTCTTCAACGTCCATATTACAAATTGAATTTGAGATCAGATTTTTAAAATGAGCAGCACTGCTGGTGTCTCTCTTGGTTGCCTGATTGGTTGTTCGGTTTGGTTGCTGCGGTAACCACGGTGTCGCCACTGGTTGCGCCACCGTGGTGTCCCAGTGTGATACCGGCCTAAGAGACTCATTAATATCAGCGCACCTCTCTGGATCGCATTCCGGGAGAAGAAGCGCTCCTCTCCAAACATCCGAATTTGTGCCTTGTAGAGGGTTAGAAGCTCCTTCTCTAATCAGATTAATTATATTTAATATCATACATATACCGTATGTTTTTGGGAAAAAAAAAACAAATGTGTATTTTTGGTAAATGTTGAGTAATTTGTTTGTAACCGCATGAGCCATTGGGCAACCAGCCACACGGCGTGAGGAGGGTTGGTTCATTTAAGGGCCAGCAAGGCAAGGTAGGTAAGTAAGAGGAGGGAGGGTGACGGCTAGCGTGAAATCAGCATCAACATGCACGCCTGCGTGGTGGTTTTCGTTCGGCCTTCGACCCCATTACCTCTGATAAGTGGCCCAACCACCTTTACAAAAGGGAGAGCGAAAGAGAGAGGGAGAGAGAGAGTGCCACGTCATACAACCACTAGTCAAAATCTTGAATTATCTAGTGATTAATTAGCCATTAAACGATGTTTGTTTCTATCAATGACTACCATCTAAAAAAAAAATAATCATAATAATTACTAAAATGACAAATTTCTTAATTCTCTAAAGTATTAGAAAAAAAACAACAACAACATTAATTACCATACTATTATTTATCGCTTAATTTACTTGAAAACTAACATAGTAATTCAAAATTTAAGAATCGTAATAGTTTAAAGAAATTTCCAAATTACTGAGTTTTCCAAAGTACTTTCATTACCTTAAAATACCCAACTTGAGGAATATACTGCAAATAAAAACTACTTCTTTTCATAAATACTGAACTTACAACAGCTCTGTTATTGAAACAACATAACTAAAATTCCAACATGAAAAATATTGATTTTCCCATTTCCAAAAAAAAAAAAAAAAATATGGAAGATAACGTAGTTCCGATATTTCGTATGTAACAGTAAGAACAGATTCACTCAAAGGGAAGTTAAGGCTGGCATAAAATAACTAAAGTTTGGGTAACTTGCGATAGCCATCCATGTACTCACAAGATGTTAACTCCTGAGTGATTGGATGATCAAATCGTGATAATTAATAGAGTTCCAGTAGTAGTGGGATAAAGTTCATTTTAAAAAGAGAATAAAAGGAAGTGGGGTATTCCTTGGGCATCAGGCAATGCCACGAGCCGGCTTTATTCTTCTTACTGTTGGGTTTTCCTTTCCGAAATACCGAAAATACTTTATCTTAAATATTATTATTTTTTTGGAACTGTGTAAACCAATTTCTACTAATTGATCTTTTATGTTTGGATTTTAGTTAGTGAGAAGGATGAATAAATAAAATCCGGAGATGATTTTCAGGCCAATTTATTTGGATTAACTCCTTCCGGTATGGGTCAACGTTTCGGAGCCAAAACGACTTCTTCGCGCAATGCACTGGCATTTGAGTACATAATCTAGACTGAGAATGGCGTTATTAAATGAAAGCCGAAACTGGTCAGAATGAGTCGTTTTGCCATTTTTTTTCGGAGCGAATGTAATACCCGGCGAAAAGTCTCCCCCCCCCCCCACTATGGACATTACAGATATATATTATTTTTTTCAACATAGGACAATATCTTCTGTGAGAAGTTTAGAAATTTCGATTGAAAGTCCCAAAATTGTTATTAAGTTTAGTTAGGTTATAAAGCGACCATATTTTTGGTTAACGAGATGTCACTTGTGATGAAAACTGACATTCTAGCCTCAAAATGCCTCTGGAAGGGCCTGAGATGCCTCTTCTGGGGCCGAAAACCGGGCAAATTCCGTAGGAGGCATCTCTGGCCCTTACAGGGGCATTTTGAGACTAGAATGTCAGTTTTCATCTTAAGTGAAATCTCGTGGGCCACTTTTGCTGGGTATTACATTTCGCTCCAAAAAAAGTGGCAAAGTCTCTACTATTCTTGAGTTTCATTTCGTAGAGGCTCATTTCCTTGCTGCCTGCTCCATCTCCTATTGTGGATTTTTTTTTTTTGATGTGATTGAATTTGACGAGGGTGGTTTTAGGCTAAAAATTTAATTATCTTTTAAATAATTAAAATTAAACTGAAAACCGCGTGAAGGGAAATGGGATTCAACTTTGAAATCATTAGACAATAAAGTGGTCCAGAGAGTAACGTAGTAATAATTTGAATCTCTTAAATATTTTGGAAAATTAATTATAATCAAATTTCTTCAATATGGGAACACAAAATCGACAAGTTGGTTAGAAAATTAGAGAGGCAGTTAGTTGCTCTGTGAAACAGCTTTCTGGTTATACGACTATGCGCTGTGGACGAGGCTACACAGCAGTTGAAAAACGAAGAGAGCACGCATACGACTGACCCTTTAAACAGTCATAAATAGACCCTTTTGTCCTGTGCCCAGTCGGTACCCTCGCCTGGCTTGAATTCAAGATCCTTCCTTAGCATCTTAACACTTGCATTGCAACAAGAAATGTCCGCCAGAGGCGGGCAATTGCTCGTCGAAGCGGGCTTTGCGACTAATTTATAATAAAAATAAGTATGGTGTGAGTAGCTGGGATTGTCATGGTATTGTAGAGCCGGAGTTAATTAGTAGCTGACGTTTCGGCCCCTTAAGAACTTCATTTATTCTCTCTGAAGAAGGTCTAGACAAATGACCGAAATGCCATCCTGGTGTGACTACTAATACAAATTGGCTACTATTTTTTTTTTTAACTCGTCCCAAATATAAGAAAATAAACTTTATATATAAAAAAAAAAATTAACTATTCTTAATAATTTAAATTAATGTTATGAGCGTTATTATTATCATCATCTCTTATTTTTTAACATTAATTGTCTTTATCTTATATATATAAAAAAAAAAAAAATTAATTAAAAATCCGAGGCCTCTGCTGCTGCTTATCGTATTCTTCCACGTCATTTAAAGTCAGAAAAGAATTTTAAAATTTAATTTGGTGTGTACGATGATCTAAGAATTAATTTTTCACAATTAATAAACTCTTCTCTCTTTTCTCTCGTTTTTAGGGTTGGAGAGAACAAATTAAAGTAAAATAATTAACAAATTAATAAACAAAAACAAGTGAGAGGAGAAAAAAAAAAGAGTTTGTTCTCTTTTTTTGTTTTGAAATTTAAAATGACTTTTAGTTGTGTTCTTTTAATAATTTTAATGATAAAATTTAAACAAACAATGGTTCTTTTATAAAAAACAATTTCAAAATTGCGTTATGCTTAAAAAACATCGATCGATAAGTACCGGGGGTTCCCAACAGATGCCGCCTCTAATAACAAATCCATACCAAACTTTAGAAGTTATATGCCAAAATTTCATGCAATTTTGATATTGTGACATTAAGTTATAGTGGTATTCCTATTTTTAAAATAATGATTTAAAATTTCAATGGTTACGATGGCAAAATTGCATGAGTAAAACTTGAAAATGCTTCAACTTCCACCGTATTCTCTAGATTTGGCTATTCGCAAACTTTCAAGAAAATAGAAGACCAACAAGTCGATCTACAATCATGGGCCTAACTAAAAAGCTCCCCGACCCAAAAAAAATGTTGCTGAATTATTCCTCTGCCTAGCTTGGAATATTGCAGCAATGTTGCCAATATTTTGCAAGATTTTCAATATTCCTCGAATATTGGCAAAATATGCAAGATTTGCAATATCTCTGGAATATTGACAATATATGCAAGATTTTCAATATTCCTGGAATATTGGCAAAATATGCAAGATTTGCAATATCTCTGGAATATTGACAATATATGCAAGATTTGCAATATCCCTGGAATATTGATAATAGTTCCGGGGTGACCGAGCCGGAGCTCGGTCTTTTTTTTTATAAAATGTAAAAAACTAAAAAAAGTACATCAGAAAAGGATGAATAAATAGATCCAGAGCTAGTACATCAGAAAATATAACGAAACAACTTGCTCCTCAATGGAAACATCAATAAAAGCACCAAAATAAGAAGTAGCAGTCCAGGGAAAGTTTTGAGGAATAGAAACATTACTGAGTGGATACTTGGAGGAGACAGTGCCTCATAAGAAAACTTTAATCATGAGATATAAGGGAGTTGCCCAGGAAATGCGTCAGCCTGGAGACAATTAAAAATTATTATTTTCAATAAAATTAATTAATAATTAGTATTTTAATAATAGAATTTAAATAATAGGTATATTTCTACTAATTGGCCTATTTGACATTATTAAATTAAATACATTCTAAGTAATTATTGAAATAAAAAAATTAAATTTACAAAATTGCACATTAATTTAAATTTAATATTCGTGGAGAGATATATTCTAAATCTGTGGGTCCAGGGTAAAGAGAGGGAGGGTTTGACGAGGAAGCAAGCCCACTAGGCTTTGAACATTATAAAACCTTTAAAACGTAAATTGGAAAAAAACTAAAAAAGTACACCAGTAAAGTACTAGTTAGTACTCGAGGTTTCCCGAAAACGAGACCTAGCGCAATTTGTTTTTTATACGGGAACTAAGAACTATTTAAAACTTGAAAGAAAAGATTAAAGGGAATTTCGACAAAATTAGAAAATTCTAGAAAAATTCACCAGTAAAGTACTAGTTAGTACTCGAGATTTCCCGAAGACGAGACCTAGCGCAATTTGTTTTCTATACCGCAACTAAGAACTAAGTTATTTAAAATTTGAAAGAAATCTTTAAAGGAAATTTCGAGAAAATTAGAAAAAACTAAAAAAGTGCACCAGTAAAGTACTAGTACCCGAATTTTCCCAAACACGAGACCTAGCACAATTGCATATTTGGCCCACAAATAGTATATATTTAAAATTTGAAAAAAATCGTTAGAGCCGTTTTCGAGAACTGATATGCTTACATATAAACAAACAAACAAACAAATAAACGTACATTGCTCGTTTAATAGTATAAGATATGCAGGATTTTCAATATCCCTGGAATATTGGCAAAATATGCAAGATTTGCAATATCTCTGTAATATTGACAATATATGCAAGATTTTCAATATTCCTGGAATATTGGCAAAATATGCAAGATTTGCAATATCTCTGGAATATTGACAATATATGCAAGATTTTCAATATTCCTGGAATATTGGCAAAATATGCAAGATTTGCAATATCTCTGGAATATTGACAATATATGCAAGATTTTCAATATTCCTGGAATATTGGCAAAATATGCAAGATTTGCAATATCTCTGGAATATTGATAATATATGTAGGATTTGCAATATCTCTGGAATATTGACAATATATGCAAGATTTTCAATATTCCTGGAATATTGGCAAAATATGCAAGATTTGCAATATCTTTGGAATATTGATAATATATGCAGGATTTGCAATATTTCTGGAATATTGGCAAAATATGCGAGATTTGCAATATTTCTGGAATATTGGCAAGATTTGCAATGTTTCTGCAATATCGCTTCAATATTCCAAACTGTCTTGGAATTGTTTGTAATAAACAAGTGAGAAAATAAACTTTCTCTTTTAATTTTTTATTTTTATCTATTTGTTTATAAAATTAATTTAAGGAATACGGTAGTGCCATCACCATCTAATTAAGAAAAAAGAAAGCCTTCTGTTGCTGTTACAATCATCAGAGAGCTTTTATAAACACACACACACATATATTAGAAGAATATTTTATGAAACATTTCTTTTGTTCTTTGTTCGGTCGGTCGTTCGTTCGTTCTTCTTCTTCTTCTTCAAGTGAGTGAAACTCTCTAAAAGTAAATTTCCCAATTGAATTTCTCCCACACACACACACACAACTTGAACTCTCTGTTTTATTCTTTAAATTTAACTTAGTGATTTTAGAGAGAGTGAAGGAAGTGAGAGTGTCAAAATAAAGAAGCCCCTCCTCCTTTTGGGTTGGTTTAGCGTCAATTCTTTTTGTGAATAGTTTAATTCAATATCTATTGGAAAATCTACTTTATGTAGTTGCAGTGTAAAGAATTTCAAATACCTTCTTTTTTTTTAGGTCATTACAAAATTAGGTCATAAGGTTCTCAAAGGGTGAATTTTTTTTTTATCTCGAGTTTTAGATAAAACAAAAAAATCATTGTGTGGTTTTATGAAACCACGATGCAAGTGAAACTTTTTTTCGGATCGTAGGCGTTTAAGTGAAAGTTTTCAGAAAATTATTCATTTAAGGGTATTAAAATAGCGTTTTTAATCTTAACTTAATAATTGGAAAATGGGAAATCAATAGACGCATGTTAAAAACTGAGAACAATATTGAAGATTTGAATCATTTTAAATTATTTTAAAAATTATATCTTATCAATTTAAAAAATTGAATTATTAAATCTCACAATTATTTTCTTATAATTCGTTATATATATTAAATTTCTTATTTTTGTCTTCACGGATTGTGACCTCATGACTTGTAGCGTCACGGCACTTGACGTCACGGCATGTAACGCGACATGCTGATAGAAGAGCCAAAAAATTTGGGAGGATATAATAAAAGTTTCACTTTAAAATAATAATAATCCAAATTTTAGTACCTTTTAGTACCTTTTATTTGAATACATAAATTCTTCTCTGACGAGTGGTTCTAGAAAAAATTTTATACACATTTTCTTAACTAATTATGGCAGAAAGGTTTATTCTGATTTCACCAATTCATCTCAACCCCCCCCCCCCCTCCCCCCCAAGTCCCAAAAAAAAAATAATTTATTTTATTTTTCATTCGTTTTGAATAAAATTTGTTTTGAGGTATTTTAATGTAAAAAATCTGGTGTGACTGGTCGCACAGCACACAACTTTCTCTTATCCTTCGGCAAGAGAAAGTTGTGCTCTGTGCTTGTCACACCAGATTTTTTGTGTCGACATATATTTAGGCTCCGACAGTACGGTACATTCGAATTTCAAGATGTAAAATTTATAAGCATGGGAAAATATTTATATTTTATTACCATGGCAACCATTTCTCCTATCTTCCCTATGAAATACAAGAGTAAAGTGATCTTCAGAAGATTTCAATGACAAAATGAGAATATACATTTTAAAGAACATTTAAAAAAATAATTGATTTTTAAATTTTAATCAAAATCGTTGGACAAATTTTGAGAAAATTTTTTTTTCACACTTTTTTCTCATTTACCCTCACACACACATTCACACAGTCTTTTCGGGCACTCAGGCCATATAAGACTTTGACGATATCCGTTATTGATTAATATACAGTTCCGGGATGACCGAGCCGGAGCTCGGTCGTTTTTTTTTTTATAAAATTGGAAACACCTAAAAAAGGACATTAGTAAAGTACTAGTACTCGAGGGGCGCAATTCGATTTGCATTGAAGAAATAGGAAAATGTATGCCTTGGCAGCCTGGTGACAATTAAAAATTATTATTTTCAATAAAATTAATTAATAATTAGCATTTTAATAATAGAATATAAATAATATGTATTTTTCTACTAATTGGCCTTTTGGCATTATTAAATTAAATACATTGTAAGTAATTATTGATATAAAAAATTAAATTTACGAAATTGCATATTTATTAAAATGTAAATATTCGATGAAATATATTCTAAATCTGTGGGTCCTGGGTAAAGAGAGGGAGGGATTGGCCAGGAGACAAGGTCAATAAGATTTGACCATTATAAAATCTATAAAATGAATTTCGAGAAAATTGGAAAAAACTAAAAAAGTACACCAGTAAAGTATTAGTACTAGAGGTTTTGAAAGTTGAGACCCAGCGCAATATGCTTTCTATCCCGGAAATAGCAATTATTTAAAATTTGAAAGAAATCTTTAAAGGGAATTTCGAGAAAATTGGAAAAAACTAAAAAAGTACACCAGTAAAGTACTAGTATTCTAGGTTTCCCTAAGACGAGACCTAGCGCAATTTGTTTTCTATCCCGGAAATAGCAAATATTTAAAATTTGAAAGAAATCTTTAAAGGGAATTTCGAGAAAATTGGAAAAAACTAAAAAAGTACACCAGTAAAGTACTAGTATTCTAGGTTTCCCTAAGACGAGACCTAGCGCAATTTGTTTTCTATCCCGGAAATAGCAAATATTTAAAATTTGAAAGAAATCTTTAAAGGGAATTTCGAGAAAATTGGAAAAAACTAAAAAAGTACACCAGTAAAGTACTAGTATTCTAGGTTTCCCTAAGACGAGACCTAGCGCAATTTGTTTTCTATCCCGGAAATAGCAAATATTTAAAATTTGAAAGAAATCTTTAAAGGGAATTTCGAGAAAATTGGAAAAAACTAAAAAAGTACACCAGTAAAGTACTAGTATTCTAGGTTTCCCTAAGACGAGACCTAGCGCAATTTGTTTTCTATCCCGGAAATAGCAAATATTTAAAATTTGAAAGAAATCTTTAAAGGGAATTTCGAGAAAATTGGAAAAAACTAAAAAAGTACACCAGTAAAGTACTAGTATTCTAGGTTTCCCTAAGACGAGACCTAGCGCAATTTGTTTTCTATCCCGGAAATAGCAAATATTTAAAATTTGAAAGAAATCTTTAAAGGGAATTTCGAGAAAATTGGAAAAAACTAAAAAAGTACACCAGTAAAGTACTAGTATTCTAGGTTTCCCTAAGACGAGACCTAGCGCAATTTGTTTTCTATCCCGGAAATAGCAAATATTTAAAATTTGAAAGAAATCTTTAAAGGGAATTTCGAGAAAATTGGAAAAAACTAAAAAAGTACACCAGTAAAGTACTAGTACCCGAATTTTCCCAAACATAAGACCTAGCACAATTTCATTTTGGGACCACAAATAGTATATATTTAAAATTTGAAAAAAATCGTTAGTGCCGTTTTCGTAAACTGATATGCATATATATAAACAGACAAACATACATTGCTCGTTTAATAGTATAAGATATATATGGCGTCCAGGCATTCATATTTAAAAATTTTTCTATAATTTTGAATATATAATTTTACTTTCTCTTACCTATACATGTGAATATCGATGATTAAATCAAATAAATTTATTTTTTTAATTTTTATTAACATAAAATCGAATTGAATAAATTAAATATTTAAAATAATTTTATTCTAATTAATTAAATAAATGTTTCTATATATTTATTTTTCTCTAATGTAATTAATATTAGCAATTTATCAAACCATATCAGTAGTGCCAATTCCCAAAAATCCCTAAAATAATTTATATTAATAATAAACATGCTGAAAAAAAAAGATTCAGATAAAGCAATACGATCTTGTAGAGAATTTATTCAAAATAATAAATAAATAAATAAGTAATATAAATTTTCTATTTTTATATTCATTGTGATAAGATTTTCTATTGCTCTTGATTAGAGAAAGAGAGAGAGAGAGATAGAAAAAAAAAACTCTAAAAATGCATGATGGAATTTTTTCCGGCACGTTTTCATCGTTCTTATCACACAACAAGGGCGTTGAAGCGCGCACTGGGTGAAGAGATAAGAGGGGAGAGGGGTCTCCCTTCTATTCAAGGAGGCTGGTTGGTCACGAACCCGGCACCCCTCATATCTCCTCCAGGTTAATTTCATCTTTATACAAAAAAAGAAATTGGGTGGGTGTTGGCCCTACTGAATAGATGAATATTCAATCAAATAAATTTGAATTTATTTAGAAGAAAAAATAAGGATTTTTTTAATTAATTGTATCGATAAGACTTTTTCTTTACCCATCGGCACATACGAAACGTGGCGTAGATGCATTCGATATGTGATGCTATCGCAGATTAATGCGGATTCGGCTGGGGGGGGGGGGCATGGGACCAGTCATCCTCCGGTGGGCCTGGAAAGCCCCATATTTTCTAAATTTTGACGTGACAACGTCTTACAAATCATGTGTCTATAGTGGCAGGTTAGGAAGGCATGCACGAAAAAGTTCATCGGCTTGAATAACTCCTCTGTCTTAAAAGGTATAATTATGGGAAATATACGGTTAGAAAGAATGAGTTTTCAGCTAAAGATTTCACCATTTATTTTTTTCCTATCATTTTATTTTACCGCGCTGCGGTAAATTCTAATTTGAAAGTTTAAATTCCTGTAGATTCCGAACGGCTAATCAGATCAGACTAAATGGGTTGTCATTTGGTGCAGAAATAAAAACATCTAATAGAATAAATAAAAAAATCCCGAGTAATTAACTCCGAAATTAGTTTTTTTTTCTCGAAAAACATTTTTTGGGCAAAACAATATGGAAAAATAGCCCTACTTGTGCAACGCATAGCTACTTGACCATATTTCTTGGGGCAAGGAGCTTCCCGGAGGGGGCAGCCCCTCCCCCTTCCCGGCCCATGTGGACTGCCCACAGAACAAATGCATCAATTCTCAAGGAACTTAAAATCCAAAAAAGAAATAAAATCAAGGATGCTGGATGGCACTCAGCGGAAGCTTGTGATCGAGGGGAAGGTCGACGACGTGGGCGCTCCCCGAAAAGATGGGCTGATCAAGGGGCGATACAGAGGACTACAACAATCCATTCACATGGCCCGAGACCGAGCTTCTTGAACAACTACGAAAGGCATGACTTCACCACACTTCTTCAGCAAAGGTTTTATTATTATTAATTATTCGTTTGCGTTAATGGCCAAATATACATCGTTTTGGCTTGTTTAGCCTTCTTCAGAACCTTAAAAATTAAGTTTGTACAAAGATCATGTTTTTATTACTTTCTCTTACCTCTATATATCATAAATCAATTATTTTTTAGATTCTCTTTAAAATGTATATTCTTATTTTGTGATTGAAATCTACTGAAGGACACTTTACTCTTGTACTCCATAGAGAAGATAGGAGAAATGGTTGCAATGGTAACAAAATATAAATATTTTCCCATACTTATAAATTTTACACCTTGAAATTGAATCGTTTATTTCAGAAACCACCTAAGTGCGCTTTTTTCAACTTTCGTAAAACTAAAGAAAACTGTTTTGCAGCTTAAGTATAGGTCTAGTCTTCTTCAAATAAAGAATTATATATATCATGTGTTGGTCCATGAGGTAATTATGAAAAACATATAACCAAGTATTTATTAATTTAAATAAGCGAAAAATGTAGGTACCGCCGGGAGTTGCACCACGGATCTTGTCGATTTACGCTCAACACGCCCTACTGTTGGACCACAGTACGCACTCGCTTATTTAGACTGAAATCAGCGATCTATCATAATTTAAATAAGCGAGTGCGTACTGTGGTCCAACAGTAGGGCATGTTGAGCGTAAATCGTCAAGATCCGTGGTGCAACTCCCGGCGGTACCTACATTTTTCGCTTATTTAAATTAATAAATACTTGGTTATATGTTTTTCTTCTTCAAATATTTTTTTACCAAATCAAAAACATGCTATAGGGATAATCTAAAAGATGTATTTACCTTTGTACAGTAGCACCAAAAACACATGATTTGAAATTTTGTCTCTTAGGTGGTTTCTGAAATAAACGATTCAATTGGAATGTACCATACTGTCGGAAACTAAATATATGTCAACACAATAAATCTGGTGCGACCAGTCACGCCAGATTTTTGTATAATATAAACAAACCTAATAAATAAGCGTTCCGGTGCTAATGTTGTTGTGGTTAATTTATGACATCCACTACGGGCATTAAAAAATAATTAAATGCAACAATATAATTGTTTCGAATTAATTGTGACGAAAGCAAATTCCCTAATTAATATTTAAACGTTTTAAAAAGTAATTTCCCCCACCCCCCACCCCTCCTTCTGTGAATATTCTAATAGGTTAAGGGAAATTGAAACGACCCTCACTTATCCATTTGTTTCTTATGAGGTAGGAGGAGGGTCGGCAAGGCAATTGGCCCTTAAGGGTGCGATATGTTATCGGCATTAAGGCTAGGCTACAAGAACACTCGGAAAACAGGAGCATAGAGTTCACGCACCGATCCTTCATTAAGCCGCAATTAGCCCAGGGGCCGAATGCATTAGCGCTGCCCTTTCCCTTGCATAAGGGCCCCTAATGACCCTTCCGATTACAGGAACGTCTAACCATATGCTGGCTGGCGGGGGGGGGGAGCCAAAGTACTAAAGTACAACCCCCTCCCCCCCTAAGCCATCACTACAAGTTTGTTTTCGTCATCAAAATTAATAAATCAATCAATGACCTTATAATCTCATAATGTCATTATTTGTTTTTGCATTGTTTGAATTAATTACAAGCGTCTTAAGGAATTTGGCTCGAAGGACCAAAAAGTTTAATATCTAATAGAATTTTTTGGCCAAGACAGCAGATGAAAAAAAAAAAATTGTATTCTTTGAAAATGAAAATAAAATAATTTTTTTTTTTTTTGCCTCTCACTTAATAAGACGATTATTATTTTTACTTTCTCTTACCTTTATATATATGTTAATATATAGAGAGAGAAAGTATTGGTTTCATGTCAAAAATTCGATGGATAGAGAAAGTTGTGTGCTGGGCAACAGTCACACCAGATTTTTTCTTTTTTCTTAAAAACACTCACACTTTTTTTCTCATATCACACTCACACACACACACACACACACATTCGTACAGCCTTTTCGGCAACTCAGACCATATAAGACTTTTGACGATAACCGTTATTTGAATAAATATCCAAATGGCTTAAATAAAGTCATCGGACTATTTGGGGGGTCTGAACCCGCGACCCTTGGCATACAAGGCAGGCGCGCTATCAACCAAGCCCGAGGGCTGACACTTTCTTTCCTTGAATAGCATTGCAACGCATGCCGGGAAAATAAATAAAAGATGTTAAAATAAATAAATAAAAATTGGTAATTATATTTAAAATACGTTTTATATTATGTTAAGATCAAAAAATTTATTAAAATACATTTATGGCTACTAATCATAACCCGAGCCCGCCGCTCGCCAGGGTGGGGCCCACCGTACGCGGGCGACGCAGCTAGTATGATAAAATTTTACTCATTTTTTTTAAAGTGGAACTTTTATTTGAAAAATTTTTTTTCGCTCTTCTATTAGCATGTCGCGTTACAAGCCATGACGTCACAAGCCGTGACGCTACAAGCCATGACGTCACAAGCCTGACGTCACAAGCTGTGACGACAAAAATAGGAAAGTTGAAATTCAATATATATGAAGAATTAAAAAAAAATAATTGTGAGATTTAATTATTCAATTTTTAAATTGATAAAATATAATTTTTAAAATAATTTAAAATAATTTAAAATGATTCAATTACTAAATAAATATTGTTCTCAGTTTTTAACATGCGTCTATTGATTTCCCATTTTCCAATTATTAAAAACGCGATTTTAATACCCTTAATTGAATAATTTTCTGAAAATTTTCAGTTAAACGCCTACGATCCGAAAAAAAAGTTTCACTTGCATCGTGGTTTCATAGAACAACACAATGTTTTTTTTTTTTTAATATTTTATGGTATGTAAAATTCACTTCTCTTTGCCATTCGACTGGATTTTTATCTATAAATAGTTGATTAAAATGTGGTGTGACCTCCTTTGTGTTGTCACCTTTTACAAACCCCATCCTTCAAGAAGAAAAAAAAAAAAAAACTTTTTGAAGTTGATTTATGGAGAGCAAAAGAATATTTTTTTTTTTTTTTTTGATGTCCTCTTAAAAAGGTTTTTACATATTTTGTTATTTAGGTATTCGGGTATATATATTATATTTATAAGAGAATAACTAATATCAATTTTAAAACAAAATTCTCTCTTCTTAAATCATGAAATTTTATTTGCATATAATATTTTATTAAAGTCAAAGTGAGAGAAAGAGAAAATAAATATTCATTATGTATACCCGTATGCATTTCTTATTATTATTATATAATCTTCAACAACAACAAAATAAACTTTATGAAATATGTATTTATTTATGAGAGAATATCTTTAAAAAAAACTTGATATTCTCTTTTATTTTTAATAATATTAAATTAACTATTTTCCGTTATTATTAATAATGTTTATTTAGAAAAATATAACATTGAAAGAATAAAACCCAGTTAACAGATTTTATTATTATTTTTGTTTTATTTAAAGAGTGCACGGCCTTCCCTTCATAAGGTGAGTGCATAGGCGCCGTAACTGGGGGGGGGGGGGGGCAAGGGTACATTGCCCCCCCTGGCATCCTACAGGGGGGGGGGGGCAAAATTTCTTTTTTTATTTCATTTATTTTTAAAAATGATATATTTTTACTTTTGAAAAATAAAATCTTCTAAATTAAAAAAAATTAAAAGAGTAAGAAATTCATTTTTTCCAAATTTTTTGATAAAATCACTAGCAAATTTTTAAAATTTTAATTTTATTAAAATTGTGATTTTATTTAAAATTTTTAAAGTTTTATAGTAGATTTGTTTTTGTTTTATACTATTTAAACATATTAAATTATTTTAATTTACTAAAAAAAAATTTTTTGCCCCCCCCCCCCCGATTCAAATTCGTTCCGGCGCCCCTGGGTGAGTGCACGGCCTTCGCCTCGCCGATTTGAACCAAACTTTTTTATCTGCAGTACTAAATGAAAAACAAAGCGAGAGAATTCGCTTCTCAGAGGGCGGATACAAGGGGGGTGGGGGGGGGGGTAAAGGGTTTTTTTTTAGACGAATGCTTGAGAAGCGAATTCTTTTGCTTTGTTTTTCATTTAGTACTAGAGATAAAAAAAAGTTTCGCTCAAATCGGTGAGGGGAAGGCTGTGCACTCACAAAAAAAAAAATCCGTCATGTAGTTTTGGAGATTACCCATTACAAAAAAAAAAAAAAAGAAAAATTGTAATTAAATCTCACAATGATTATTCAATAATTAATTATATTTATTTCAAATTTCTTATTGAAAATTCACTAATTAGCAAAAAATAAATAAATAAATAATAATAAAATCTCTTAATTATGAAAATTTAAAAATTTATTAAATCGAAATAATTGGAACAAAATATCGATAAACAATTTTGAAGATGGCGTCATTTTTTTTTTTTTTAAATCATCTACCCTTATCAGAATAAAATTTATTAAAATCAAGAAAAACCCTCTCTAATCATATAAAAAAAAATTTTTTTTTTTAATTAAATCTTTAAAATATCTATCTTCTTCTTCCTCTTTTTTTTTTTTTTCTTTTTACAAAGAATATAAACGATAAATTTTTATTATTTGTAAGAAGAATTCAACAGACCAAAAAATTAGATAATATTTTTTCTTTTTTATCAAAAAAAAAAAAAAAAAAAATCGATTTAACTTTAGTGCAATTATCAAGTTCAAATTTTTCAAGTAATTTAACATCTTAAATGGAATATGAAGAAAAAAACATTATTTGCCAATAATCAAATATTATTATTATTATTTAAAATTCCGTTTTCCGTTTATTTACACGAGGTGCTTTCGTGCACGAAGACACACACCTCAAACCGAACTGGCCGTAGCTGATCTACCGGCACCCCGTGAAGTTACTTTATTTCTTAATCTCTAACTCCTCCTCCTGGGTTTCGTCTCTAGCTAGTGCCTTATTTCTGGTTCCTTTTATCCAACCTCTTCTATGCTAGGGAGGATGTCCTAGTTGAGGAGGGACTCCTTCAGCACCGAATTCCTTTCTGGGGGGACGGTCCTTCCACAGGACTGGATGTCACAGCAACTCCCCCTCCCCCCGTAGAATTACCAGGAGGTTATTGTGGTGAGATCCTCTATTCCAATTCAGGGCTTGTTTGAGGATTTGTATACATTAAATAGATATTTTTATTTATTGAAAAATCCCTCACGCCCAGGATTTGAACAGGGAACTTGTCGGGCACCCTAGCCCGCTACACCAGCGAGTCCCGTAAATCCCTGAAAAAAATACATGTATCATGTTCTATCATCCAAAACTTGCAAACAAATGCTCGGAAGGGACATAAATGACGTCATAAAGAAGCAGGGGCGTATATAGAATTTTTTTTAGGGGGGGGGGGAGGAACAAACTCAAATTGGAAATCATTTTACCTTTTTTTTAGGGGCACTAGATTTTTTCCGCCCTGCAAATAATATTTTTTTTACAAAACTATATTTTTCCGCATGGCTGGAAAATTTTTCCCCCTGTCAAAAAATTAGTTATTTCTTTTTTTTTAGGAAGACGAAATTAAATTCCGGGAGGGGGGGCGGCCTCCTTGGCTCCCCCCTTGTATACCCCTGTTCACTGTCATCTGTATATATAGATTTGGGAAATTTCGGGGGGGGGGGGGGGGGGCTCGTATATTCGCCACTGTAAAGAGGCGAGAACCTTGTGAAAAAACCTGCCGGTTTGAATAAATGCTCACAAGGGGAGTGCATAGCCTTGATAACTACCGATTTGAACGAAATTTTTTTTTATGTGTAGTACTTGATAAAGAACAAATTCTGTTAAAGCGAAAGAACACGCTTCTCAACGGTTCGTCTAAAAAAAAATGTTAAAGATTTTGTCTGCAAGCCGTTACTAACAATAACATTTACAAAGGTCGCGATGGCTAGATCAGTAGGGCGCATTCTTTGTAAACAAAAAATACCGAGTTCGAATCCCGCCTTGTGCAACTATTTTTTTTTTTTTTTTTGTGTAATTTATTTATGTGTCCAATTAATAGTAATATATTTCTAGTATAATATTAAATATTCCCTTATACTGTATTATAATTTTGACAGAAAGCATTCGAATTTTCTTTAAATATATGGAACATGTTGAAAATTAAAAAAATTAAAAAAAAAAAAACTTTTTATTTATTTAATATTAAAAAATATTCTGAAACAAAAAAAAAATAAAATAAATAAATAAATAAATTACACAAAAAAAAAATAAATAAAAATAGTTGCACCAGGCGAGATTCGAACTCGGGATTTTTTGTTTACAAAGAATGCGCCCTATCGATCAAGCCATCGCGACCTTTGTAAATGTTATTGTTAGTAACGGCATGGCAGGCAAAACTTTAACATTTTTTTTTTAGACGAACCGTTGAGAAGCGCGTTCTCTCGCTTTAACAGAATTTGTTTTTCATCAAGTACTACACATAAAAAAATTCGTTCATATCGTGTATCAAGACTATGCCCTTGTAAGTGTGATCTAGCCTTAATACTTAAATTGGTCAAGCCTCGTGAGAGAGCACAGACAGACGGACAAAATTAGATCTCTTCTCCTTCAATACTAAATCCCTAATTGATTCTATTTTTTTTTCTGTCTTACTCTAAATCTTGTCGTTCATTCATTGTTCTTCGTTCAAAAACTCCTTCATTTGTCGTCTGACTATTTACCAGAGACAGACAGACAGACAGACAGCTCCCGCACTTATCGTAACAAATGCTTGAAACGTTCATTCCTTTGTCTGTGTGTGTGTATGTGTGTATGCTCGCTATATAATCAACAAAACTTCACAATTGCGGGAGGAAAAATGCAGGAACAGTAGCAAAAGAGAGAGAGAGAGAGAGAGAGAGCAAACGACTCATACGTCAGCCGCAGCTGGTTTATCATCTCGACCCAATTCTATTTCATCCCAAACAATCCATCCCACCCCCACCCCCACCCCCACCCCCCACCCCTCTCACTCCTTCATTTTTCTCTCAAGAAATATAATTTAATTTATTTTTCTTAAAACAAATCATATCTCTTAATCGAAAAAAATGAAAAAAGAAAATTCATCATATGATAGAAAATAATAATTATTTGCTATGATTGTGGTGAGTGAGGTCACGAAATTGGAATTTTTTTTTTTTTTTGGGAACAAAAAAATGATGCTTGCTTGTCGGCACTGTATAGAAGTTTCACTTCTGTATGTATGGCGTAGTGTGTCATAAAAAGTATGCCCAAAAAATCAAGTAATTCAAAGATTTGCCAAGAGATGTCAGAATGGTAGCTAATAATATTTAATGCATTTGGTTGATTTTCATTCATCTTTTAACAATAAATGTTTTTATATATTATGTATCTTTTATAAAAGCATAAAAATATATAAATATAGGACAGATAAAGGCTAATAATATATCGGCTGTTAGACTAGCCTGCCATCTATTGCAAGAATGCTGAACTAATTTGACAGTTGGTTTTTAAATAAATCATTTTAAGCTTATTTTAAAAATTTCTTAATTAATATGTGATTAATAATAACAATAAATTCATTTTTAAATTAAAGATTATTGGGACTGATTGTTTTTTTTTTGTATTTGCTTGATAACAAAAAATTAATTTCCTTAATTTTTTAATAAGTCATTAAACAAATTATAGCTCGAAGTCCCAATAATCTCTTATGAATTTAATTCATTCAACCGCATAGAAAAATTTCTTATAAAAGTCTAGTGTTTTTTAAAGTACGTTTAGACGCCGCTCCTGAACCCCCTTAATTCAGCGAGATTGAACCCAATGCTTTCCAATGGGAAAAATTTTTTGAGCCTCCCCATTTGGGGATTTAAGAAGGCGAGTTATTTTCCTCGACTCTCTGCAAAAGTTTATTTCGAAATTGAAAGCAATTAGTCAAATAGAGTTTGTCACACACTCCTCAATAATATATTCGTATAGAAGATAATGCTTCTATGTACATACTGTGCCCCTGGACCAAGACTTGCTTGGCTTCCCTTCGCAAGCGACAAAAATTTATATCAATTGAATTGGCCACTAATCAATTGGGATCTAAATGGAGTTAGATGTCGAAAAAGACCATAAAATAAATAAAATAACGCTTGTGCAACCAGGGAGGTTTAGAATAGGGTCCGACTAGGGTTTGGACACCGGTGGAAACCGAAACCGGTATACCGGTTTTTTGGCTAATTTTCAAAAACCGAGAAACCGAGTTTTTCCCAAAAAACCGAATTCGGTTTTTTATTTTTTTATTTTCTCTCCAGTACTACTTGTATTCAAATTATAAATTAGCCCGTGACCCATGGCTCAGAGAGAAGACATTATCTTCTAGGGGCTTAGGGTTTCGGGGTCGGCTGACGTTACGGTCTCGGTCGAGACCATCTTCAGAGCTCCAAAATAGCCAGGATGAGGATAAATTTTAAAATTACAATTTTCTTTCAACATATATGTATATATAATATGTTGAAAGAAAATTGTAATTTTAAAATTTATCCTCATCCTTGCTATTTTGGAGCTCTGAAGATGGTCTCGACCGAGACCGTAACGTCAGCCTAATGGGTATTAAATAAACGAAATAAATACTAGCTGCTTTTCTTTCTTCATCCTGATACACATCAACAAAAAAGTGTGTGTTTTGAAAAAAAAAAAAAATAATAATAATTTTCTTTACATAATTAAGAAAAGGCAACGGTCCGTCGCAGACAGGGGCGCGGTTATTAAAAAATAATTCGATTAAATATTGTTTTGAATATTTTTTTTTCCTTGATTTATTTAAGGAACATTTTTTGTTTATTAATACTAAAGGTCAAGGGATCTTTTTCCGTACCAAACCATAAAATATTTCTAAATTATGTTGTATACAAATTAATTTAACTTCCAAAAATGGTGGCCCGTTCTAAACAGAAGTTGAAAAAAACCGGTTTAAAACCGGTTTACCGGTTTTTAGCTTTGTAAAAAACCGAAAAACCGGTTTTCAAAATTTTCCGGTTTTTTCCAAACCCTAGGTCCGACCGAAACAAGATTTTCAGCCGAAACCGAAACCGAATATTCGGCCTCAACCTTAGTTTCGGCCGAAACCGTAACCGAAACCGAAACTTGTATTTCCTATACAAATTTTTTTTTCATTTTACCTTTTTTTTTTTTTTTTTTTGAATTTTTTTTTCCCTCCCGTGAAAATCATTTTACCTTTTTTTTAGAGAGACTAAAATTTTTTTCTCCTTCAAGAGCAAATTATTTGACCTTTTTTTTTTTTTTTTTGCATGCGAGTTTCATCCCATTTTTTTCAGACTCTGGTTTCGGCCGGCCGAAAGGTTCGGCCACTTTTTGGCCGAAACCGAAACTACGGCCGAAACCATGATTTTTGGCCGAAACTGGCCGAAACCGTAACCGAAACCGAATATTCGGTCGGTTCCTAGTTTAGAAGAGGAGATCGAAATGAAAATTTAATGTTTGCCTGTAAATTAGACAACCAAACACACTGATCAGTTGTTACGTTTGCCTAGCTTTCAGGCGTTTGCTTATAATTTAAAATCTAGTGTGAGCGGTTGCACAGCACCCAACTTTCTCTTATCCTTACGCAAGAAAAAGTTGCTCGCCGAGGGCGGGCTTTGCGACTAGTTGAAATATAAAATAGAATAGAATAGAATTGTTCTATGTGTTCGGTAGGAAAAATGTTTTCTCTCTGCAATCAGAAATCTTTTCTAATTGCAATACACTAATCCCAACCACTACCTTCTGGAAAACCTCCTCATATTTATTATTATATAATTTAATAAATGAACAACATCTAAAGACAAAACAAACAAGAAAATTAAATAAAAATCTACTTTTCAACTTGTTCTTTGTTTTTCATCAGTTTTTTTTTTTTTTTTTTTTTTTTGTTCTTTTAAAATTATATTTAAAACAAAAAAGTAAAAATAAATAAATATTGTACAAAAGGAATTGAAAATTAATGAAGAAAAATAAACAAGTTTCTTTTTTTTAAATAATAATAAATGTAGAGTTATATTTTTTTTTTTTTTTTTTGATTATTAGTTGGCAACATTGAAAAGGAAATTATTGTTTTCGTATTTTAATATTAAATTTCAAATCAAAGAAATCGGTGAAAGTTGAAATCCAATTGATATATTATTTATTAATTTGATAATTGATGAAAGCAAAAGAATTATTTGAGGCTAAATAAATTAATAAAAAATCAATTTCAAATTCTTTAATAATTAAAACTAGCCGCAAAGCTCCCCTTCGGCGGCCAAGTTTATTACAATTTACGATACTAATATATGATCTGATAATACCGGCTGTTAGATTAGACTGCCATCTTTTGCAAGAATGCTGAACTATTTAGCCGTTAATTTTTAAATAAAATACGGAAATTTATTTTTTATTTTGTCACTAATTAATTTAATTATTATAGGTTGGATATTAATAAATTTTACATTTTTAGATTTAAAAAAAAAATTACAATTTTCATAATATAGCATTTTCTATAAATATAAAAAAAATAATTTTGATTACTCTTTTATTATCATAATCATAATTTAAAAAAAAAAAATCTTTCTATTAAGTGAAATGCTCACAAATTTGCTTCCAGGACGGTTCGTCCACTACATTATGTCCAAGGACATTTCATCCACAAATATTTTTTGTCCTAAATAACTTTGCCCATTAAATTACGTCCACGTACATTTCGTTAACAAATATTTTTTTGCTCAACATAGCTTTGACAAAATTTTTAATGGACGATTTGTCAGACAGGACCAAATGCTGTTGGACGAAAAATATTGGGCGTACTATCTGGGGATCCACAAATTTAATTCATTTAAAAGAAAAAAAAAAAAGAAATCATTGTGTGGTTTTATGAAACCACGATGCAAATGAAACTTTTTTTCGGATCGTAGGCGTTTAACTGCGAAAATTATTCAATTAAGGGTATTAAAATCGCGTTATTAATCTTAACTTAATAATTGGAAAATGGGAAATCAATAGACGCATGTTAAAAACTGAGAACAATATTTATTTAGTAATTGAAGATTTGAATCATTTTAAATTATTTTAAAAATTATATTTTATCAATTTAAAAATTGAATAATTAAATCTCACAATTTTCTTTTTATAATTCGTCATATATATTAAATTTCAACTTTCCTATTTTTGTCGTCATGGCTTGTAGCGTCACTGCCTTGACGTCACGGCTTGTAACGCGACATGCTGATAGAAGAGCGAAAAAATTTGAGGCCATCAATTGAAAGTTCCACTTTAAAAAACTGCATAAAAAAATACTTCCGTATTTTCAGGCCAAAGATTCAATGTGAACTCCTTAACAATAAAATTTGCGTCATTTATAAGCGCTAATTATTGAAATTAATTATAAAGGATAAGGAAATTTTGTTTGACGTCATGTTCGCCCATTCCATCTTTGTTTTATTCACATAAAAGGATGGCTTATGACGTCAGACGCGTAAAAGTGGGCGGGGCATAACTCTACTTTTCAAACTTGAATATTAAATCAAAAAATTGACCAAACTTTAAAAATAAATAATAAAAAAAAAAAAACCAGAGTCCATCATCATTTATCTTTTTGGGGGAATATTGGTTCTTTTTTTTTTTATTTGTTACTATTATTATTATTATTTTAAACTTTTTTTTTTTTTTCTATCCAATTTCATTTTGTTTTCTCTCTCCCTCTCTGTCTATTTCTTTATAGCTTGTTCAAACTTTCTGATTAAATATCAATTTACTCGGAACTCAAGTCTCAAGTCAAATAACATAACGAATATATACGTATAGATTGTGTGTGTCTGTTTTTATTTTTTTTAGTATTATTTCTAAGGAATAAAAAAAAAAAGAAGAAAAAGAAGAGGGATGTTCTTTTTTAGAGATTGACCTTACTAAGATCAATATATACGTACTGTATATGTACGAAATCTTATAAAATATCTCACGTTTTCTAGACTTTCTCCAGGGACAGAGAGAGAGTTGATGCAATCCATGTTTCTCACATTGTTTTCACAAAAAAAAAAGAAGAATATTTTGACTTGGAAAAAAAAAAGAAATTAAGTTATTATTATATAGAGATTATTATAAAATTTAATTGTTGATCAATTTAGGAAGAAATTACTCTAATTGCATTTTTTTTTAACACTCAGACTTTATTCTCATTCACACTCAATTTGGTATCCAAATGGCTTAAATAAAATCATCGGACTGCCTGGGATTCGAACCCGCAACTCTTGGCATAAGAGGCCAGCTCACTAACCCATACACCAAGCCCGAGAGCGACTCTAATTTATAATAATTAAAATATTTTAAAATAAATAACATCTTATCTAATTTTTTTTCATTGTTGCATTAAAAAATAATTTTTGTTTAACAATTAAGAATTATTATTATTATTATATATCATTGTTGATAAATTTAGAAAAAATAACTCTAATTTCAAATAATTAAAATATTAAAAAAAATAAACAAACAATTCTTATATAATTTTTTCTTATCTAATAGTGCGCAAAAATTATTAATTAACTATTAGATATTATTATTATTAAAAAAATTAATTAGTCTATTTTTTAACAATTAAGAATTATTATTATTATATATCATTGTTGATAAATTTAGAAAAAAATGACTCTAATTTCAAATAATTAAAATATTTAAAAATAAATAAAATCTTATCTAATTTTTTTTCATTGTTGCATCAAAAAATAATTTTTTTTTTTACACTAGTCTATTTATTAACAATTAGGCATTATTATTTCCTGTCAGAAGCCATCGATACTTAATTATTTTCAAATAATTATAATAGTGTAAACTCTAAATAGTCTCTGTAGTCGAATGAGTAAAAATAAAAAATAAAATTTTTTTTCATTATTGCATTAAAAAAAAAAAAATTAATTAGTCTATTTATTAACAATTAAGAATTATTATTATTATTATATATCATTGTTGATAAATTTAGAAAAAAAAGACTCTAATTCCAAATAATTAAAATATTTAAAATTCTTATCTAATTTTTTCATTATTGCGTAAAAATATATTTTAAATTATTAATTAACTATTAGATATTATTATTTTTATTGTTGATAATTTTAGAAAAAATGATTATTAAATATTAATTTTGTTTTTTATTCTAGAAGACTAATAAAATTTTAAACATGTAGATATAACTGAAAATTAATTAAATTATACGAGAAATGACTAAACTAAAAAATATCCAAATATATTAAATATATTCTTATTTAAAACGGATTTTGGTTAGCAATGATGCAACAAAGAATGGAAAAAGAAAGGAGAGAGAGAGAGAGATGTTTCCATTAACATATAGGGGGGTTAAGGGTGATAAAAGGCTTTTAGAAGGAGTTGGAGGGAGGGGGAGGGGGGAAGGACCCTCTTTGCTTGCGTGGTCTGCATTTTATAGCCAAAGGCCATTATACTGCAAAACCCCGATCAATGCATCTCTCAACAACATCCCCTCTTTCCCTTTTCTTCTTCTAATCCTTTAATTATTGAATAAAAAAAAAAACATATTTATTTCTAACAAATTGATTAGGGAATTTATTTTCAATTATTTAGCCAATAAAAAATAAAATCCCCGGGTAATTATCCCTGGTGCACTGGGGGCAGATACTTTACCCTCTATAGGTAGGCTTGGCAGATTTCTGAAATTTTCAACCGGGACACGGGAATGCACTCCCCCCCCCCCCCCCGTGTCGTTAGAGGGTAGTCTATTCTTTGATAATTTCATTACTAAAAATGTTTTAAAAATATAATACATTTGAAAAAATTTGATATTCTTCCTTGTTCCATATGTTGATTTTTCTTTACATCGTTTGAGGATTTTGTTTTAATTTCCAAACTACGATCATGTTTTGAAAATACATTTGATTGAATTTGATTTTCTTCCTTGTTTCATATGTTGAATTTTCTTTACATCTTTTGAAGTTTTTTTTTAAGTTTCCAAACCACATGAAGACATGAAGATCGCATATTAAATCATGTTTTGAAATTAAATTTGAATGAATTTGATATTTTTTCTTGTTTCATATGTTGATTTTTCTTTACATACAGTAGTTTGAAGATTTTTTTTTTGTTCCAAAGAGACCGGATATTAATTCATGTTTTGAAAATACATTTCAATGAATTCGATATTCTTCCTTGTTTCATATGTTGATGTTTCTTTACATCGTTTGAGGATTTTTTTTTAGTTTTCAACCCACATGAAGATATGAAGATCTGATATTATATTAAATCATTTTCTAAAATCCTAAAATGTTTGTCTTAGAAGATTCATTTGTCAAAGAAATCTGGTTTCATGTATTTATTTTTTATTATAAATTAGAATTTTTCTTTTCTAATGTTTGAAGCTGTTTTTTATCAAAATATGTATTGAATTTCAATATTTCTAACAGAAAATAGAAAAAAACTTACTTTTAAAAGGTTTCATTTTCATATTTTTTGTTGTTTCATATGTTGAATTTTGTTTGCATAATTTCAAGAAATTTTCGTTATTTGAATTTTTCATCGACAGCTTGTACTTCCAAAAGCGTTTTCTAAAATAATCTAGCTCCTCTGCTTATATATAGAAAAAAATCAATAAAATAACTTTATTATGTAAGATTCCTTTTTTTTTTTTGTTTTATAAAATTTAAAAAACAGTTATTAATCTTTAGTATAATTACACATTCTAGTACATGTCATTCCCAAAATAAAAAGCCTTTGTTCTTTCTGTCTTTGTATTTTTGTATTATTTAATATACATCTACTTTCTCTTTCTCTCTTCCATTGGATTCCAGAGGGACTTTATTTTATTTTTTTTTTTTTTGCTAAGTCAGTAATTAATAAAGCCTTCTGGCTGGTTATAAAGAATTCACACAAATAATTAAATAGCTAATATCGTTTTAATTTTTTTTTTTTTTTTAGGCAAAAGAAGATGAAACGTTTATAAAAAATTCATGTATGAAAATAATTCAATTATATATTCTTTTTATTTTTACGAGCTGTCAATTTGTTGATTACTAAAAAGAGTTTAAAAAAAATCCTCAAACAGCAAAAATTCCTTGAGGTGATGTAAACAAAAATTAACATATGAAATAAGAAAAAAATATAGGAATGATGTTTATAAAAATATTATTCAGTATAAACATGTTTGTTCAATTTTCTATTTGAAATATTGAAATTCAATATTTTTATTTATGTTACGAAACATTAGAATATGAAAATTCTATTTTGCAATCAAAATTTAACAAATTAAATCAGATTAAGTCATAAATTTTGTTTGTAGAAAATGATTTCCATTTCTTGGCAACACTGTTTTATTTAAAAAAATGTGAATAATTATTTCAAACTATCAATAAAAGAGTTTAGAAACAAAAAAAAATAAATAAAACTCTCAAACTATGTAAACAAAAATCAACATATGAAACAAAGAAAAATATCAGACAGAATGTATTCAAATGTATTAAAAAAACATTTTTAGAGATATTAGATAAAAGTCTGTTCTATTTTCTGTTTTAAATATGAAAATTAATATAAATTGAAGCTTATTTACTCAAGGTTAAAGGTAAATGACCTTGAAAATAATACGTTTTTCTTAAAATTTCTTACATTATTTTCTCATTCTCGTTTAAAAAATTAAAAATTTTTTGACGTTATTTTATTCATTTATTTTTTGAAATCTTAGAGTCTGTTCTATTTTTTAAATATGAAAATTAATATAAATTGAAGCTTATTTACTCAAGGTTAAAGGTAAATAACCTTGAAAATGATACGTTTTTCTTAAAATTCCTTACATTATTTTCTCATTCTCGTTTAAAAAATTAAAAAAATTTGGGTTATTTTATTTATTTATTTATTTTTTTTTGGAATCTTAGATTTAACGATTAACTTGGTTATGATTGCTTACTTGGATGGTTAATTTCCTAAGGGAGCTTCCTAATGGTTTCTCTATCTATGTTTATCCAGCTAAATTCCTAGGCCACATGAGCCCTTTCATGTTAAACTCGAGAGAGAGAGGAGAAAAGAGGGTGATGATAGAGAAGGAGAGAGTGAGACCTAATTGCCTTAGAGATCCGTTTACTCTACTAGCCACCATATTCTGACCGATCTCTATTAAATAGCTAAACTAATTTATATATTTAACGAGTTTTATTATCTATTGATAAATTGGGAATTAGCACATAAAACAGAAGCAAATAAGATGATTTGAAGTATTTATATTTCACTTTTTGAATTGTTAACTTATTTTGACACATGAAATCATAAGTAATCATGATTAACGAACTAAAGCGATGAATTAATACACCGTAAGGTATTAAGTCAAACACCTTAAAATAAGCAGGTTGAACTGTACTCAACACTAGAGTGCCTTCAAAGAGAATGTTGATGGCCTCCATATTTGTTTCAATTTTATATGGGTACACTCTACTCAACACCAACTACGACCTTCCTCTACTAGAACTTTTTCTTTCGATCAGGCCATCAGCGATAAGCCATTATTATTTTTCTTAGTCGTATCTTTAACAATATCTACCGATCTGGAATATTCTCTTAATCATATCTATTTTATTTCCTATCCTGAATTTTATTCCATTTTATGCAAAACTGTTATATTTGATAAGAAATTACAGATTCGAAATTCGATTTCAATGTTTTTAATCACAGGAAAAAAGTATAATAATAAACAATAACATTTATTAATATGGCAACCATGCCACCACCATGACATGTCCTCCAGAAGAAATTTCAGGGTGTATAACGCTCCACCGTTTTCTTAACTCTCGAACTTCTTCGCAGCGGCGGTAAAATTGATAATGCGGATTGCGAAGAGTTTGTAGCATTAGAAGTATTATTCGAAAATGTACAATTAGTCGAGAGTGAGGAGAAGTTTGAGACACCGCCGGTCATACCTTAATCAACACCTCGGCCAGCCTTTCCTTTATCAACATTCGAAAACGACAAATATTTTCCATAAGAGGAGTAATTTTCGAATAATACTTCTAATACTACAAACTCTCCGCATTACTAATTTTACCGCTGCTGCGAAGGAGTTCGAGAGTTAAGAAAACGGTGGAGCGTTATACACCTTGAAATTTCTTCAGGGAGGACATGTTATGATGGCATGGTTGCCATATTTACATAAATTTTATTGTTTATTATTATACTTTTTTCCTGTGATTAAAAAAATTTTCTAATCTTCGAATAAATATTTCCGATGCTTCCCGTTCCTCATCAAAATCAAAATTTTCTAAAGAAAATATCTCCGATAACCGAGATGGAAAAAGCGTTTTTAACAATGTTGTGAAGCATCCATTTCTAAATTAAGAGTATCATCAATATCGTATTAGTTTTCCTCGTCGCCACTGTTATATATGATAATAAATGACTGATTCGAGATTCGATTTTAATATGTTTTTAATCACAGGAAAAAAGTATAATAATAAACAATAACATTTATGTGAATATGGCAACCATGCCACCACCATAACACAAAACTAATAATGTTATTGTGTTTATTATTATTTTCAGAGATAAAGAGCTAACATTACAACAGAATGAAATTACTCAACGTATTTGAGCGCTTGCGTTAAATTCAAAAAGTATAATTTAACTTGGACAAATGACATGTAGATGGCGTTGTTGTTGGTTCTAGGAATTTGAAACCTGTTTCTAAGTTCAGCTCCGTTGGCAATGGCAAAATGGACGGTCATCCTGGTTTTGTTTTCATTTCAGAATGTAGAATAAGTTCTGAAATGAAAACTAATATAAGATAATCTGATTTGTATCTAAAGAAAACCCCACAGAATGAGGTACTGAAACAAACCAGTGTTTGCAAATCTCTTCATTTAATGACTATTATTGGTTTGGTTATAAATGATTACCGTTAAAAATCCAAAGGACTAACGTTTTAGTTTGGTTAATAGGGCAGCTTTAATTGTATTTAGATAATAATTATTTGATACTTACCAAAATCAAATGAATTAATGGAGATGATGTGATTGTTGTTACAGGCGCCACTTGTGTTCACCTATAATCGGGGTCACGGCGAATGTCGTAGTCCTGTCTCTAGTATCGACACTTGTATCGATGATTCAAGTCTTCTATTACGATATCAAGCCTGTCCAGATGTTTATGGCTCTGAAAGCACAGGTAAGCAAAGGTCTTTTTCATTTATCATTTCACTGCACATACAGCAAAAAATGCCAATAAAACGGGCAGGTTACAATAGATGCTACTACTGAAGGTAGAATTGTTGGACATTATTACTTTGTATCGGTGTACACAAGATATCTTTCAAGCTTTTGGGTGGTTTGAAGAAAAGAAATCTATTATTAAAAAGTTGTGTGGAAATTGATTAAGGATCGGGAAATGGGATCATCGATAGTCCCCTGCACAAGATTCGACAGGTGGAGAACATGGGCAGCCTCTTTACGGCCACGTAGGGATGCTAGACCATGCTCATCCAGGAGTAATCAAAAGAATCGTGACATGGATAATGTCCATGGATCTTAAAAAATAAAAATTTTGAAAACTTTCTGGATTCTCTCAATTCTGTCGATGTGGACCTGGTGATTTGGATTCCAACAAGGCGGAGTATTCTAACTTAGAGTCAATAAATGCCCGGTATAACACGATAATGGGATTAAGATCAAAATCGTGTTTCTAATGACAAAACCAAGCATCTTGTGAGCCCCGCTGCAAATATGTGACACAAAAGATAATTTCGTGTCATAAACAACGCCAAGGTCCCAAGACTCCACTACTAGATAACTTGACATTATTTATATTATAGTCAAATAATATGGGTTTTATTTTGTTGATGAAAGACATAACTTTACAGGCTCAATTTATTTTTAGTACAGCAATTTAATTTATTTAGAAATATGTTAGAATCTATACGGTATATATATGCCTATAGTTTGCTCTGAATGTTAAGCAAATGACTTGGAACGTTGTTGCTGTTTCTAATCAAAGATCTATTAGTTTGCCATATGATATTCATGTATTCGACCTGTCAACCCTCGAGGGAATCTGAGAAGTGTCGTTTAATTCGATTGCCACGACAACCCATCTAAGATAACCTCTCAGTCAATCCCCTGAATTTACATTAAACCTCACCCCCAATAGCAACTTGTAAGTTCAAATTATTTAGTTAAATTTAATCTTCAAATAAAAATCAAAGATTCTATTGTAACAAATTATTCAGTATCTTAGAGAATTATTTTTTATTTATCGATCTGGATCTTGAATTTCTAATTCATACTTATAATAGTAGAAGGGCTAGCGACAAAAATGGGCATGAGTTTTCAGAATAGGTTGCATTTTAGTAATGGAAAAATACTCTAGAGTCAGCACTTCCAGTACCGGAGCTTTTGGCGGGAGTTGATAAAGTTGTAATATTAATTAATATCTCTAAACTGTTTTCTGAAAGTTTAAAATTTGTAGACAACGAGGAAATATAATTTTTTTTTTTCGGAATGGGTGCATAATGTCCGAAGACCTATAATGACCAGTGGTCACATGTTGCCAGGAAGAAGATAAAAACAAAAGGGGAAGCATAAAAGGGGAACTCAACTGCGGGAACTGAGAAGATGCCTGTTGAGGTTAGACTTAAAAGTTTGAAGATTGTAGGCTTTGGGGAAGATAGACGCAGGGAGCTTGTTCCAATCACGGGAGGTCATGGGGACAAAGGAAGAATGGAATTGACTAGTTCTGTTAGTTGTGATCTGAACAGCATAGGGATGCTGGGACGAGGTCTCCCTTGTGTTCCGTGAAATGTTGGGTGGGATAATTGATTTTAATTCGGCAGAGCATTGACTATGGTAGTAGAGAGAGAGTGCAGACACGCTTCTTCTATGATATAGTGACTGTAGGGATGCGGTGAGGGTAGAATCATCCTATCAGTCTAATACAAAATATAAATCTAAAAGACAGCGAAATTTTGGAACATGTGGAGTCAGCGCTAGTATAAACCTGTCAAAAAATATTGTGCTTTCTGAAGGCTGAAACTTTCCAAAATAATAATAAACAAGTGATCAAGTTAACTAAGGTACTATGGGAGCCTAAATTTAACTCGACACAATAAATCTGGTGTAAGTGGAGCATGGTACACAACTTTCTCTTTCTTCGTTAATCGAAAGTTGGGTATCGTGCGCCAACAAACAGTTCAGAGATGCTAATAAATACTACACCTTTACCGGCTTATTCCCTCCAAAGAAAGTGCTGTCTCTAGAGTATCTATTTTTCTATTACTAATTTCTATTACTAATATGCAACATATTCCGAAAATAGCCTTCAGAAAACTCTTGCCCATTTTTGTCGCCAGCTCTTGGACTTATAACAAGTTAAAATAATAAATCTTTAAAACAAAAATCATTCCGTGAATAATTTATTTGATGGAGAACGAACCTTCTGGAATCTTCATTCACTTTGATATATAAAAATAAATTTCTAAATGACCTCAAATACCAAAAAAAAAAAACAAATAAAAAGAACTAAAAGCTTCAACTAATTTAAAATTCCTTTTTTTGTAACTGAACTTTTATATAAGTATAAATTTTAGACTTTATACTCTCTTAGTTCATATAATAAACTATTGAAAACTAGACTTTTCTTTGATCGTAAACTAATCGAAAACTTTTGATTGACCGCATTTTATGAGGTTAAAAAAAGGAAGAAAAAGAGAACGTTTTTTTTTTTTTTGCCTTCAAGGGGTTTATTCTTTGCAAGTTATCACCCTTTTTTTTTACATTCCACTTTATATACATTTGTTCTGAAATTAAATTTTCAAAAAAAAAAAGAAAGAAAGAAACATTGCCTTATTTGTTATCCTCAGGTTTTTTTTTTCTTCTTATCTTATACCACACACCAACACGATAGAAAAAAAAAAAGAAAACTTGCTTTTATCATGGGAACTCTATTTAAATGCAAATCTTTAGCTGAAAATGATGTTAATTGTGCTTTGGGTACGTAGGTATACAATTAGTTCCAACTGCTATTAAAAAAGATTTTATTCTCTTTTATTTAATAATAACGTTTTTTTTTTTTGTATTAAGTAACTCGCATATTTTAAAACAAACTATCGTTAAAAATTAAAGTTCGTTCGTGCACTAATCCAAGCAGATTTTTAAAATTAGATCTTAATTTTGAATTAGTGTACCTTTACACCATTCCCGTAGAAGTGTGTTGTTGTTATCATGGGAGTAACTAGGGGGTCCCGCCCCAAGAAAAATTGTAACAATATGGGACCTTCTAGGCCCCTCTAACGAGGGCCCATACCCCCCCAGCCGAATTCCCTAGTTACGCCCATGGTTGTTATACAACCATTTTTTAAGCACTAAAATTCATGGATGAGGAACATGACGTCTTAGATTAGCAATGAAAATAGCAACGATTTATTTTTAATCGTGGAAAAGTTGGCATCACCTTCGGAAATCGAAAGTTGTGTTCTGAGCTTGTCACGCCAGATTTTTTGTGTCGACATATAATTAGTTTCCGCGGATATACATGTATTTTTTTTTAACACTCACACTTTTTTCCCACTCACACTCCCAATCAGAGAGTATTTTCGGCAACTCAGGCCATATAAGACTTTGACGATAAAAGTTGATTAAGCCATTTGGATGGCTTAAATAAAATTATCGGACTGTCTGGGATCTGAACCCGCGATCCTCGGTTGCAGGCAGCACGCTAACCCCTGCACCAAGCCGGAGGGCAACCTCCGAGATAAAGGAAAAGGCAATTGAAGGAATTTTAATGTCCAAAAGGATGACTAATAGTGTTAATAGAGACTTTATATATCAGAAATCCTGAAAAACGTGTCATAATATTCGAAATTATTATCAAATTGTAGAAAAATTTCTTCTCATTTTCACCGAATAAGGAATTCTGTATTCTGATATTGATCTGAAAGTAACTTTAATAAAATAATTATTGTTAGCGAGGCGAATTGCTGAATCAGTATGTAGTAGAAAATAAAAGGCCGAGCAGCTATGTTAATTTCCTTATTTAAGAACCCACAGCGACGTTTCGGTCGACTATGTCGAATAATTATTAGTAATTGTAATAGCAGATGAAATTCAATCATGACTGCAATGAAAATTCTTCTCTCAGCCCATCGGTTTCATCGGAACTAGAGACCGATAGATCAGATGAGTTTTCGATGAGCTAAGCACTGTCAAAACCAACTATGTGATTGTTATCAGTGGTCATTGAATTTAGAAATGACTTGATGGATTGCGCATTAGAGACATCGATGAATAAAACAATACGCCTTAGGGTTTGGCATCATCTATTGGACAGGCAATGTTTCAATTACAAATGATGGCATATAGAGAGGAGTGGATAAGCTTATAATCATGATTTAAGACAACTCGGGTTTCTCTTCCCGGTAACTTATGTTTTGAGTATGGTTCCCACCTTTGGAGAGGAGGCATGCTCTCTCCTTTCTGGATACGATCCAGAAACAAGCAGAGATGAGTCTCTTACTGCTCCTATTTCAAAAATGAGATCATCTCTGTCTGCACTTTCGCTTATCTTGCTCGATACTCAGCTGAACTTAAATCCATCATTCCACCTGATGCAATATCCAGTTAAGCTTACGTCAATCTCAGTTTTCCTTTGACCCCATAACCTCCTGCGATTGTAATAAACTCTTCTTCTTCTTCTTCTGTCCTCGCCTTTTTCCCGCGATGCGGGGTCGGCGGACCTCACTATTTCCCTCCAACCCTGTCAAGCGTTTTTGCGACCGGAATAAATAGGACAGGCCGGCCCGTCGTACGGTCTGACGCTTGTTGAAAAGAGAAAGGAAGAGACAGACATACAAATAACTAAAGGACTGTCTATCCCAGCTCGGGCAGCTCGTGGTCGCCATCCGCGTACCCACAAGATGTGGGCCCCTAAGCGAGCGATTGGAATAAACTACCTGCCTCTATTTTTCCCAAAATATACAGTCTCCATACCTTAAAATCTAACCTCAACAAGCATATTGATACATCTCCCAGTCTCTTTATTTATTTTTTCCCATGTTCTTCCTGGTTGCACAATAGTCATTATCAGTGCCGGATTAAGCAAGATGGAGGCTCTTAGGCAGGCGAAATCTCGGGGCCCTGTCAGCTAATAATTTTTCCCAATATGATTTTATTACACAACAGTTTTAGGGTCCCCCTCGAAATGTTCAAAATGTCCCCAAGAGCTCGTGGAAAAATTGAAATTTAGATTCATTTTAAAAATAATTATATATACTCCCCTGCGATGCTTGTCACTTTTAGGGATCCCTGCTTCGTTAAATTTCAATTGAATTGGCTACCAATCAATTTAAATAAATAGGACGGAGTCTAAATGTCCTCAGATGCCGGAAAAGAGTTAAAAAATCTGTTGCGGGGCCCCTAAAAAGCGCCCCCCATAGGCGATCGCCTACTCCACCTAATGGTTAATCCGGCACTGGTCATTATTGCCTCTTTGTATCTTATACATCCATTCAAAAAACTCTACCCCAGTCAGCATTATCAGGGATATCTCCTCCTGAGGAAAGGATCCCAGAAACCCATGTAAGTTAATCCCAGATTACACTTTCTGATTATAAACGTTTTTAACCAGGTTTTCCTTAACAGCTTAAGGCGAATGTCGGATGCGACGTTTACTCCTGGCCTAGTGGGTTGCTAATTGATTTTTTTTTATTTCTTTAGGTGGAAATGCTTAACATGTTGATTGCTAATGGGCATACATTTCTATTTTTCTTTCTTTTGTTTTGTTTGCTGTTATTGCATTTGTTGGACCTAGCCACCGAGGACTAGATACACTAAATGCTATTCTCTAAAGCAAGTTTTAACAGCGACGTTAACATGTTTCTTTTTATTTCAAAGCTGTCAAAATCATAACCTTACTTTTTAGTTAAAGACGCTATTTTGATGCATTAATATTAAATCCACCCCCCATTTTTAGCACTTGGTGTTTTTTGTTTACAGAATAGCAATTTGAGACAAGTAAGTGGTAAAATGGATTAACGCTGATTTCAAATGTTAAAAGTTAACGTTTTGCTTAGAGAATAGACCTGACTATGTGTTTGAATTAGTAGTTGAAGTAAAAGCTTTTTAAATGAAAGTGAAAATAATCCCGTGTCACAATATGTCAGTGCCACACCATATATAATATTCATCATCATAAATGTCCATTGGATAATATTCCATTCATATCACTTGTCCAAAGATAAATGAGAGAATGGATTTCCCAACTCATTTCTCCTTATGATTTAATAAAGTGAATCAAGACAAAAATAACATTCATTCTAATCCTGAATTATATCTTTATTAAACCACATTTTGTCCTAATATTCTTATAAGTACTATTAATTATTTTCAGTAAAATCGATTTATCAAATATAGAAGGGACTATTTGCCAACGAAATGTGATACCTAATGAAAATGCCATCAAAATCGAATATAAAATTAGATTATCATCATCGTTTGCAATTTTATTTTCTAAATTAACGGCAACGAATATACGTAATAATACTAACTGAATATTCTTAATCAGAATTCCCAAGGGGAAAAAGGAACAAATCCATTAGGAAAAAAAAACCGTTATTAACCCCTACGGATATCTGTATTTATTAAAATTATGGTGTGACAAACTGCACACTTCATAGATATGCTATTACACCATACGTCCCGCTTTTGGCGGGACAGTCCCGATTTTTGGAAAGATTGCACGAGAAGACTGGGAGGGAAGATACGGTTTTCGAGTGTCAGGTGGCTATTTCGTCAAGATATGACTTTTATATTATTTTTATAATAAACTTTAATCAGGTCTATTCTCTAATCAAAAACGTTAACTTTTAACATCTGTAAAAACAACATTAATAAATTTTAACACTTCCTTGCCTCAAATAACTATTCTCTAAACAAAAATTTTAAAGCCAAAGTGTTAACATTTAGTAAATAGTGTTAAAAATTAATGTCATGTCTAGAGGGTGCCTTTAATATTTTAACGTCGTGTTTAAAATAATAATGGCGTCCTTAACCTAAACAGTAAGTTTATGATTTTTATAGCTTTAAAATAAAAGCAACATATTAACGTTGCTGTTAAAACTTTGTTTAGAGAATAGCATTTTTTAACGCTGATTGTTTTTACATTACTTTTTAACACCCATTTGTTTATTTTAAATTTTAACGTGTGTTTTTAGAGAATAGGCCTGATTATCGGATAATTTTTGAAAACTAATAAACCAAAACTGCTTATCAAAGCACGCATTGTTGATCAATTGTTAGAATTCGATCACCATTGTTAGGACTTGATGTACAATGGCATTGCCAACGACGAAAACATTTTGTACCTGTATTTGCGTTCTATGAAAATTTTTGTTCAATATTGACCAAATTTTTAATCAAGAACCCCGTCCCCCCGTCCCCCCCCCGGTGTCCCCGCTTTACTAAGATATTTTTGAATTAGATATTAGTATTCAAAACATCTCGATTCTTTTCGGACTTAACTAATTCATAGAGATATATATCTAACAAAGCTGTGAATGTTATTTATTGGCGAGGCCAAAAATCCCATGGCCTCCGGGAATCGTACCCAGGATCTCCAGCCTCTCCGAGGAATAGGCGTGCTGTCCATTGCACCAAGCCACCGAACCCTCGACCTACACCAATAACAACACATACACACATAATTCCAAAATTACTTTTTTTTGAACTCAGAAAGACCTAAAAAGTCGAATTTTTTGAGGATTACGCCATTGTATATAAAAATGGAATTTAGAGATTTGGTTGGGAATCCAAACCACAATCAACAACATCTCGAACCAGTGGAAAATTGTTATTGATGATTTTGGTAGTTAATAAATAATAATGTTTCATTTAAAAGAAAAAAATTCTCATTTCGGTGGATAGAAATACAGTAGATAGATAGGTAGGGATAAAAAATTCATTCATGGTTAGATGTAAACTTAACTTGAGCTTTATGTCTTTGAAAGTTTCCATTAAAGTGAATTTATATCTTCTAATGAAATTAAATGAAATTAAATTGCTATATCTTTTTTTTCTTCTCTCTCTCTCTCTGGTGATGTCTCTTCTCTCTAAATAAAAAGAATTTTTATTTCTAATTAGACGACTTGACAAATAGTATAAATTTAAGAGAATGTGAATCATAGATAACGAACTAAAAGATCTCTTCCATTCTATTTTCAATTAAGTGTTTAGTTATTTTCTGAAATGATCCAGACTAAATTAATTCAAAGAAAAAATTGGGCCATCATTGGAGCACTAAGATATGGAGGATATTACATATTAATCAGCGGGGTAACTAGCCTTTGAGGGCGGAAGGGGGGGGGGACGAAGCTCGACTGGGGCGCCGTTTTTCGTTCGAGCTTTTTTTGTGTAATTTTTCTCCAGATTTGTGATATAAAATGAATTTATTATGAAATTTCAAAAAGAAAAGCCGGAGATTCCGGAAAAAGCTGAAGATTCCTGAAAAAAACCTGAGATTTAGGCGCCTATGTCGGTATTGAAAGAAGCCGAAGGTGTCTGGGGCTGGGGGGATCCCCACCTGGATACTCTACTGATAAAACTTGAGAAGAGAGGAAAAAAAGGAAAATGTGTATATTTAATCTCCCCAATGGATGAATAACTTGGAATCCAAATTTTTCTTTCAGATGGTATTTAGATTAGGCCTACCAGGTATATTTTTATTTATGTGTGACAATTTGTTGATACTAAGGTTGTTGTTTGGTTCTTATAATTCTTTTCAAGTTCAACCCTAGACTAATCTGATAAGCTGCGCATTATGAATCTAGATTTGAAACCATGGGCGTAGCTAGAGGGTCCCGAGAGGGGGGCCACCTCAAGAAAAATTGAGTCAATATGGGGCCTTCCAGGCCCTCCGGTCTCCCCAGCCAAATTCCCTAGTACGCCCATGGTTGCAACACAACTCTGGTTCAAGTCCAAAATTTCCAATATTGCTGCCTTCTTGAATAGCTAATTTTTTTTTTTTTTTTTTTTTTTTTTTTTTTAACCCCCCCCCCCCTTTTTTTTTTTTTTTTTTTTCTCTTAATTATTAAAAAAAATAAAATAGAAAAAAAGAAAAAATATTTTAAAACAAAAAAAGAAAAATGGGACGACACCGTCCTCCTTTGTGGGAGATGATCTCACTCCTAGGAATGGTGTGGTATCATAAAGAATGGTGTGGAATCATAAAGGCTTAGGTGTGTTCTCCGAGAACAGCCACTTTAACTTAATCACTAATTTTACTGATTAACTCCATCAACATGATGGACCCAAATTTCTGAAGAATTCTTTGATTCAATTAATTAATCATTTAAATAAAAATCTATTATAGAAATTTAGGTCCATCATGTCGAGGTGGCCATTTTTAGTTAATAAGAAAAATGATTAAGTTAAAGTAAGCTTTTCTCAGAGAACACATTGTTAGGCCTTTATGATACTACACCATTCCTAGGAGTGAGATTATCTCCCACTTTCCTACTATTGACGGAGAGTAATAATTCATTACTTATTAAACATTTAGATATTCATATGACCTGAGTTGATTTAAATAAAATTGACATTGAGATAAAAAGTGGCTTTACAGAGTTAAGCGTTTTGCCTTCTTTCTAGCTCAAGGCTAACAAAAGGGCATAAATTGTGTTATTTGGCCAATAAACAAAACCAATATCTATAAATATAGATTCGTATGATAGATCCAAAAAAAAAACAAGCATCATAATAAAATTTTGGTTTTATGGTCTATCATCAGACCTGCTCTTAAGATAAACAAAAACTTTACGGATATTTTAAAATTGAAAATATGAAATAATAATAAATTTGTGTCACTTCGTTTGGATTGAATTGAATGGTACTCAAAAATCAATGATATTGGGGAGGAAAAAAGAGAAGGGGAAATTAATTACGAAGAAATGTTCAATTTATTGTCTGATATTATCAATCATTCTATTCTGGTCAAGAGCGAGAGGGATTTAAATGACGCTAAAGCATATTTTACAAATTAATCTATAAATTGTGCATATCAGCCATTTAGAGATCCTAAATTGGCTAAAAAATGATCTTATATTCTTTATTGATTTCTTTATATACATCGTATTTTCTACCACCTGGATGTAGGAAAATACAACAGAGCCCATATTGCCCCAATAAGGTAATTATTAATATTTTTGCTCTGAAGCATAGCATCTTGGAGCATTTATAATGTTACAATTTTTCTTGCATTCCTTTCATTGCTCCCCAATCCGAAATTAAAGTCCAACAATGAGCCTTCTAAACTAGATCTTTGAGGATTCAAAGTAGAACTATTGCATGTTAAATTAGGTCCGACTTTGAAATACGAAATAGTACAAATTTCCATTTTTTTTCAATTCGGGACCAAAGTTGGAACTAATGGGAATATAAGTTTGGAGCTATTCATGATCTCAGGGTTCAAAATCGGAACTAGGTCGGCTTAGAATGCTCTAAATCGGATCTATTCAGGACCAAATGGATAAAAGTAGGAGCTAAATTTCGAATCGGGTATTTCTATACATCACAATTGCTCGTATGTAATTAGACTCGAAGATTCCTATTCCTCCAATAAAAATAAGGAACAAAATTGTTCCATACTCAAAATCTCGGCGTTGTGTTCGACAACAAGTACATTGAACTGGAAAGGGCAGGTCGCACAGGTTTCCAGAAAAGTATATATAGGAATCTTCCTCAATTTAAGGAATTCAAAGAAGGCCTACCAACAAAAATAAGAGTGAGAGAATTCCCCTTTTCCTCAGCCTAGGCTCAACCTCAACCGGTTGTCATCCTCTGCTCATCCAGCTCTTAAATATATCAAAGTTCTCGAACCTCTAATCAACTCTGGGACTCGACAGCAAACGACCTGCCGAACATCTTCTTTCGGTGTTTAGGCATCTGCAGGTCGAACGGACTCACCCTGAGACTGTTGGTCATAAGTGCGGTTCTAAATTTCAAATCCTCTCATAAATAAGAAGGTCCCTTGTTCTCCAAAGACGTAACAGCCAAGAAATAATTTCGAACATTCTTTATTTTCAGTTTGTTGTAATAGGGCATAACGCCTTAATTGGTTGATCGGAACTCGAAATATAACACAGGATTTTAAGACTTCCCGAGAAGTTGGCAGAAATCGGTGATAATGATAATAATTTTATTTGTTGACGTTTGTCGTACAAATATAGTTGAGTATATAAATAGTATAGATAATTTATGTAACTGAGTGTATACAAAAAGAAAGAAAAAGAAAGACAAAGAGCACAGAAAACAAAAAACAGAATAAATAAAATAACATTAAAAAAGAAAATCAACAGCAACAGAATGCACCCGACCTGGAAACTATTCGTTTAAAATAAATGATCTTATTTTTAACATGTTTTTCATAAAATAATAACTGAGAAATATATGGCTAAATGTCTCTTCCTCGAAAAGACAACAGACCGCACATACTACACTACCGTCGCAGAGATCCTGTACGAGCATCCAGTGGTCCAGAGAGCGAACTTTCGGCGCTGGAAACTCTCATCTGACTCACTATCCTAATCCGGTCCAAGTTGCTTCCAAATCCCAAGTATGAGACTTCATTGGGTACAGATGCAATTCTCCGCTAGATGGAGTTGTATCTGGAACTACTTATTCAAGCGCCATCATTCTCCGCTTTGATCTTGCACCATGATCCGATCAACAGGGGGATGCACTGCTTTATCTTTTCCGGAGTCGCTTCGTACCGCAGTGCTTCCTGGTCCACTTGTTTGAGATGCCCAATTCCGGACCAGTCTGCCGAGGTTCTTTTCCTCAGGTTCCCTAAGCCTGTCAAAGCATTCGAAATTGGTGAAGATTCCTATACCTGGTATACTTTTCTGGGAATCTATGCGACTTGCCCAGGCCGAGGTTTTTGACTGATTTTGGAGTATGGAATCTTCGAGCCTATTGCATTCGTTTTTTCCACGTTCTACAGCGTATTTTCCCAGGAACGTGGTAAAAGAATTTGATTTTCGGTTTAACTGTTGTTTGTAAGAATTACAACGTTTGGTCACTCATTCTGTGGCCCTCTGCAGGTACAATTTAGATAAGATTATAAATTATTATAAGATTATTATAATTTATAATTATACTAAGATTATAATTATAATCTTAGCTGAATTGGACCTGAAGAAGGCCACAGAATGAGTGACCGAAACGTTGTAATTCTTACAAACAACAGTTAAACCGAAAATCAAATTCTTTTACCAATGATAACAACTGTGAAAGCCTAAACTCCAAAATTCCGCGGTGGTGTTTATTCCGGATTCCATTAGTTAGTGTCTTATTATTTATGAAAAAATATGAACATTTCTATTTCACATTCTTTTAGTCAATTCATCGTTTTATTATTATTATTTTTTTTCATCCTATTTTTTAAAATTGAATTTCAAATGACCATTTTTTTTTTTTTTTAATGTAATCCCACATCGATATTTCACATTACATATGCTATTGAGAGGAATTTTTATTAAGGCCATTGAGAATGAAGAAAGAAATTCAAAAATAATAAAATTTTATTATAAAAAAAAAAAAAAAAAATATGGTTGATAGATAGATAGATTTATTTATTTATTTATCTATTCTTCCTTCTGTCATTAGATATCGATTCATTCGTTTATTTCTATTTAAATATAGATACGCGCTATAATATATATATATATATATCAATAATTAAAAAGTATGAATGCAAATTGACAAATTGCATATTAGAGAGAGAGTTTTATGGCCTCCACATAGTGTCAATACATCCTTTCGTCTATCCCCCCCCCTCCCCCTCCCCCCCGTTAAAATGATTGATTATGTATTTTGATTTCACTGACATATGTGGACACTTTTGCATGTTTCATTCAAATACACATTCTAATATAAATATGCCAAAATCAATTCAAAAAGAAAAATAAAAAATAAAAATAAAATAGGAAAAATGATAAAAAGAAAATGACAAAAATCTGGTGTGACTGCTCAGCATACATACCTTCATTAAAAGAAAGTTGTGTTCTGCGATTGTCACACCAGGTTTTTTGTGTCGACATACGTATATTTAGTTTCCACCGATATACATGTATTAGAATTCAAGATAAGAAATTTATAAACAGAAAAAAATCTTTATATTTTGTTCAAAAAAAGTGGTTTTCGCGACATTAGTTCAATTTAAAGCATGAAGGAATTGAGCTAGGAGGTTGAAATTTTATATTTAAGTTAGACACTCCCCTAGGGCGTAAAAATAAGCTTTTGACCAAAATCGGCCAAAAAGTACTAGTACTTTACTGATGTACTTTTTTTCGTTTACCAAATTCAAAATTTGCTTCAACGTTTTTGTCTAAAATTTTTTAGATGCTCTTTGAAATTTATATTCTCATTTTGTCCTCAAAATTGTTTGAAGCACACTCTTGTATTTCATATGAAAGATAAGAGAAATTGTTGCCATGGTAACAAAATATAAATAAAAAAAAAAAAACACTTGCCCTCGGGGTTTGGTGTAGGGGTTAGCGTGCTAACCTCGTATACCAAAAGTCGCGGGTTCGGACCCCAAGCAGTCCCGATTATTTTATTTGGTATCCAAATGTCTTAAATAAGAATGCCTGGACCCCTAATATGTAATTAATCTCTATAACGGATATCGTAAAAAAGTCTTAAATGGCCCCGAAAAGACTGTGTGTATGTGTGTGTGAATGAGAAAAAAAGTGTGAATCTTTTATTAAAGAAAAATTAACAGAGTCGTTTCGACAACTCAGGCCATTTAAAACTTTGACGATATGGACCGTTTATTTTGAAAGTGGTGTAAGTCCATTTTTTTTAAATGAGATATCACATAATTTATGATTAAATTAATGTAAATTTTCTATGTATAAATAGCTAGTGGTAAATATCTTAAAAAATTCCCATGTTTTGTACAATTGAAAATTGGTCGGTAAATAGATTTTTTCTTCTTCTTTCCTTGCCTTAATCCCGGGATTCGGGGTCGGCGGACTTGACTCTTTCCCCCAACCCTATCTATTTTTACGACCGGAAGAAATAGGACAGGCCGGCCCGTCGCACGGTCTTACGCCTGTTGAAAAGAGGAAAGAAGAGACAGACATTTAAAGAACTGAAGGATTGCCTGTCCCAGCTCGGGCAGCTCGTGGTCGCCATCCACGTACCCACAAGATGTGGGCCCCTGAGCAACGGTAAATAGATTTTTTAATAAACAGATATGTTAACCTTTCATTTTCTCGAAACAATATAAAATGGACTTACACCACTTTGAAAATAAACGGTCCATATCAGTTATTGATTAATATACATATTGGGGGTCCAGGTATACTTATTTAACCCATTTAGTATCCAAATGGTTTAAATAAAATCATCGGACTGCCTGGGGTCCGAACCCGCGACTTTTTGTATACGAGGGTAGCACGCTAGCCCATACACCAAGCCCGAGGGCAACAAAATATAAATTTTTCCCATGTTTATAAATTTTACATCTTGAAATTCGAATATACAGTACTGTCGGAAACTAAATATAACTCGACACAAAAAATCTGGTGTGACAAGCACAGAACACAACTTTTGATTGCCGAAGGTAAGAGAAAGTTGTGTATTGTGAGACCAGTCACACCAGAGTTTTTTTTTTAAATATGATTATTTGACTATTTAAAGATAATCTCATAAGGATCTAGTTAACCGAAATAGGCAACCCATTAAACATCTAATCAAAATGTTGATGACGAAAAAAAAGAAAAAAAGAAATCAAAAGTTGGCTGTGTAGCCCGTCAAATTTATTTATTTATTTATTTATTTTTGACTCATAATTACACCGCGCACGATTTTAGATATTGCCAGATTTATAACTTAATAATTTATATAATTTATTATAATATCATTTTATATTTATGATATTAGATGGATAGATAGAGATTGTATATTCAAATGTGTATATAACTATTAATATTTAATAGAGGAAAATTAAACTGTTTAATTATTAAACGTTATTACGTTATTATTGAATTTGAACCCAAATAACTTCAAAAGAATGAAATCGAATGAATTCAATTTATATTTAATTCGTAATTCAAAATTATAAATTAACTCCAAATACGGGTAGTTATCTCAATCTAAAGACAAAAAATATAAAATGGTACATTTTAGAAGAGAGGTGGGGGGGAGGAATTGTTGCGACATCCCGTCCTCTGGAAGGGAAAGGACGTTCCATCTCAGTGATGCGGTCTTTGAAAGGTATCTAGATACACAAAATTGAGTAGAGGAGAAGGTCCAAATTTCGGCTACTGTTTACTTTTTTGTGTTATAACTTTTGTTAGAATGAATATTATTAACTCTAACCATGATAAAATTGTACATTCAAAGGTTTTCTTTCGATAAACTATTTAAAAAGCTTTAAAATACCTTTAATCTTATTTTTTTTTATCACTTAAAAAAATATTCAAAATCACAAATTTTTGAGATGTGGTCTAAATTTGGGCTAGGCCAAAATAAACTATAATAAAACAATAAAATATGTACAAATATTTAACTCAAGATCAAGGGCGGATCCAGAGGTGTTTCTCGGGGGAGGGGAGGGGGTAATCTGGTGTGACTAGTCGCACAACACACAATTTTTTCTTAATTTCGGTAATTTAAAGGCGCATTGTATACTTGTTTGCCAGAATATAAATACAAATCAAATTTTTAAGTATTAATTTGTAAAATTTTTCATTAAAAATACATTTTTTTAGAAAAAAAAAAGTATTTTTTTCAAATTTCGGGGGGGGGGGGGTAATTACCCCCTTTACCCCCCCCCCCCTTGTATCCGCCCTTGCTCAAGATGTATTTATTATATTCAGATAATTGTATATATAATGAGCAATACGGCTTTACGTCCTTTGTTTTTTTCCTAGTAGCCCGAATTTAGACCTTCACTATGTGGTCGGTTTGAGGTTAATAAAAAATTCTACAGTCGGTTGAGAGCTTGGAATTATATCGATTATGGTACCTTAGAGTATCTTTAACCCAACTATTTATGGAGAGTAATATATTCAAAGTTTTAGACTATTCAGTAAATTAAAAAATGCATACCTGTAAAAGTTTTCAATTGTCGAAAATCGAAAAAATTGCCACCACTCAAACAACTGTCACTGAATTGCGCAGCTTCTTCAACCATGCAATGGGCGGTCCCTGAGAAGTTGTTTCATACTATTGCGGCTACATTGCAGCATCTCCTTACACTGATTACAGTACTAGCCAGAATTTGGACCCTAGCCGAAATTTGGACCTTCTCCTCTATCTTGTATTTATTGTAGATACTTGGTTTTAAAAAAGTATCTAGATTTTGTATATAGAAATTTAAAAATTGAGTATCTTCGACGCCAAAAAAGATACTTTCATTTTTCATATTTGAATTTGGCGCCTATTTATTTTTGGCGGCTATTTATTAGATTCCATTTTGTCTCTTGCGTTTGCGCTTCTTTTTATTAATTCTTTTCTTTTGATAAAATTGGAAAAAACCTAAAGTTTGCATCTTACATTAATATACATTTTCATTGATATTATTGTTTTTGACAACAGATTTCACTTACAAGGGGAGTGCATAGCCTTCATGACACGGATGATGTGTAGTACTTAATGAAAAACAAATTCTGTTAAAGCGAGAGAATGCGCTTCTTAACCTTTCGGCTAAAAAAAATGTTAAAGATTTTGTCTGCATGACTTAAGCCGTTGCTAACAATAACATTTACAAAAGCCGCGATGGATAGATCGGTAGAGTTCATTTTTTGTAAACAAGAAATCTCGAGTTCGAATCCCGCTGTGTGCAACTATTTTTTTTTTTTTTTTTTGGATTTCAGAATATTTTTTAATACTAATAAATAAATAAAAAGTTTTTTTTAATTATTGGCTTTTAATTTTTAACATGTTCCATATATTTAAAGAAAATTTGAATGTTTTCTGTCAAAAATAGAATATAAGGAAATATTTAATATTATACTAGAAAAATATTACTATTAATTGAACACAAATAATAATATTTATGTTTTAAATAGTTGGGTCGTTCATTTTCCGAACTTTGAACATGTTACGACAAGATGTGCCATAAATTTGTTTTCATTGTTTTTATGTTAAATGCCATTAATTGAAAAAAAAAAAAACTTTTTATTTAAATAATATTCTGAAATTCAAAAAAAATAAATTACACTAAAAAAAAAAATAGTTGCACACGGCGTGATTCGAACTCGAGATTTCTTGTTTACAAAAAATGAACGTTACCGATCTACCCATCGCGGCTTTTGTAAATGTTATTGTTAGCAACGGCTTAAGACATGCAGGCAAAATCATTAACATTTTTTTTTTTTAGACGAACGGTTGAGTAGTGCGTTCTCTCGCTTTAACAGAATTTGTTTTTCATTAAGTAAGTACTACACATAAAAGAATTTTCGTTCAAATCGGTGACATGAAGGCTATGCACTCCTCTTGTTAGAATAATTTATTTGAATGAATATAATTAATTTTATTATTCATTAAAAACTTCAATATAATTGACTGGCCCTATCTTTTTGTCGTTCACCGTATAATATATATATGCCAGTATATACGTAATTTAGAATTGCAAAAGTTTGTACAGAAGAAATAAATTTGATTTCAATTATGCAAAACAGGGCTTGGGATAAAAATTTAATTTGAATGTTGATTTTTGTTGTAGAAAGAGAAAGTATATAAATTCGCACCGCTGCCGGAACAAAACAACAACAGAAAAAAAAAATAAATAAAAAGAGAGGGCTCGGGTTTCCGGGGTGGTGGGGGGGGGGGGGGTTATTTGTCTTGATCAAACAAAACGTGGCAGCATAAGTTTTTATCTCTGACCTCGTACATACAGAGATGAGACATTGCAAGCCGCGCGCGCGTGTGTCTTTCGATCCGGCTCGAAGGACCAAAAAAAAAAACGGTACGATGCAGGTTGAATTATGCAACCCTGGTCTCAAATGGAAAAATACACACACACAGAGAGAGAGGGAGAGAGAGAAAAAAAGGTGCTTTTACACCCCTTCAGCAATATACCCTCAAATATTTGTTCTTTGGATTTGTATGGAGTTCTAGCTGAATATTATCTAGAAGAATTTGCTTTTATTAACTTCGGGGATCAAGAAAAAAAAATGGTGTGATGTGAATTCATCAAAATCATTTCGAAAGGAAGATTTATTTATTTATTTTTTTTTTTTTTTTTTTGAAATTCATTAAAATTGAATTTTTTTAATTTGAGCGAAAAATTCATAAATTATTGTATAAAAACTGTCAATACTAAATAATTAATTAATAATTAATTTTTAATATTTATTTAAATTAATTAATTTTAATATTCATTTAAATTAATTAATTTTAATATTTATTTAAATTAATTAATTTTAATTTTAATCTATATATATAATTCGCTAATGTCCGTCTGTCTGTCTGTCTGTCACGCTCTATTTAGGCAACTTTCCGTTGGAATTTTGAAATGAAATTTTATATGCATAAAGAGGACCTTCTAGGGATTACAGGAAAATTATTTTCATCCCGAAATTCCTATAACTTTTTGACTTATTAATTCTTAAAGTTACGATTTCTCCCATAGGAAATGTATAAAGAAATATTTATGTTTCCATGAATGTAAACAAATTCTCCCTGTTTGTTTACCACTAGTGCATCGTGCACGAAGACACCCTCCGCAAACCAAACCGGCCTCTGGCCATCTAACGGCGCCCAGTGTAGTTACATTATTTCCTATCTTTAACTCCTCCGATCATTTCTAGCTAATGAACTAATCTTTATTTCTAGTCTTTACGTTCCTTCCAGTGTACGGAATGTCCCAGCAACTCTCCCTCCTCGTAGATGCTATTGTGGTGCAAAAATGAAATTATTATTAAAGTTTTAAATTTCCCTCTCTAACTTCACTTCCTTTTAATCTGGTCAATCAGCGCCCTGACAGGAACATACACACTACACACAGGAAGTCACTGACTAGCGCTTTACTGATGTACCCGGGGGACGTTCAACACTCTGATTCCTCGGGGGCCCCTTAGGCCACCCGGTATTTAATTTAATTATTAATCATTAAAACTTGATAACAATACTAATAATAATGGCTTAACTATGGAAAGAGTTTTTTTTAGCCTAAATTTAATTAAATCATGTGAAATTAAAAACACTAAGGGCAGGTTGCTTCAGTTCTAATTATCCCTCGGATAAGCTAGGCTTTCGAGTCTGCGCATTAACTAGCTAAGACCTCACCCAAAGGCCGGTATAAGCCTTAACTAAGGTGTGAAATTAGAAACACAAACTTTTTTTTATTAATTTTTTTGAAATTATTAAATTTTAAATTTTTGTCAATAATTAATTAATCATCTATATATTAATTTTGGATGGATAGTGAAAACAAAGAATATAGAAAAAATTTTCATTTAAAGATTGGGGGTGGGGGAGGGGGGTAACCAACTTTCATTTGTGTAAAGGATCGAAACGACATTAATCATCAGCCCCCAATCATAAATGCAAATAACTCCCTCTCTCTGATGAAACCCGCATGTTTCATGCATGTAATTATACTGAAATTATGAAAAATTAATCCTTTTACACATTTAACTAGGATTTAGGAATGTAAAATATGACAGATAGACGGACAAACAACGCATCAAAAAAACAAAATTTTTTTTTTTATTTTATTCTGCCGTTATATTAATATTTAGAAAAATTTTATGTCACCTAATAATAAAATGTTTCTTTAATTTATTAGTTAGAAATATGAAGAAATAAATTTATTTTTAAATGTTAAAATAATAATTGTTAAGCTATATTTAATCGCCATTTGTGTGTGCGCCTGTAAATTAGATAACCAATCAAACATATATTCATGATGGTTGCCTAGTTTATAGGCGTCTTTAAATTTCCATAATAAACACTTGGGAATTATTAGAGACGAGATATAAATGCCGAAAAAGATCTTTAGGGCTGGTTGCTTCACTTCTAATTAACTAGCTATCCCTCCGATAAGCTAAGATTTTCAAGTATTTTCAATTCTATAGTTAAGTTAATGATATGATTATATAAGAGCCGAGATCGTAGTTAGCAAAAATCCAAAGTTCGGTTTAAGACTTAACAAAGGAGTGAAATTAGAAACTCAAGCATTGTTTATTTATTCTTTTTGAAATTTTAATAATACATTTAATACATTTTAATTTTTAATATTTATTTTAATTAATTTATTTTACAGGAGGTGAAGAAATAGATTTATTCGGCCCAAAATTATTTATTACCCATGTCAACGTTTCGGGGACTATACATCACCCATCCTCAGGACCTTAAAATACAACACAACAACAAACTTTACAAATTAAGACAAACTTAAAAAGCAAGATATAAAAGAAATAAAGAAAGGGGAAAAGTACACTCACAAAGGACGTAAAAAATCTTTTGTGCCTCCAGCACGAGAGTGGCTCGTGGTTAAAACTTGCATGTAATTTGGCTATATGGGAGCTGAAGCCTAAAATACAGCCATCATTTCAAACAACAAAGTAATTGTTGTATTTGTTACATGAGTGCTGGAGGCACGAAAGATTTTTTACGACCTTTGTAAGTGTACTTTTCCCATCTTTCTTTTATTACTTTTATATCTTGCTTTTTAAGTTTGTCTTAATTTGTAAAGTTTTGCTGTTGTGTTGTATTTTTAAGATCATGAGGATGGGTGACGTATAGTCCCCGAAACGTTGACATGGGCAATAAATCATTTTGGGCCGAATAAAGTCTATTTTCTTCACCTTCCTGTAAATTAGACGGCCTTCCTCCATACGATTATAATTTATTTTAATTAATTAATTTTAATATTTATTTTTATTTTAATTATACAAACTAAATATTTTAATATTTATTTTTATTTTAATTATACAAACTAAATATTTTAATATTTATTTTATATTAATTAATTTTAATTTTTAATATTTATTTTAATTAATTAATTTTAATTCTCAATATTTATTTTAATTAATTAATTTTAATTTTTAATATTTATTTTAATTAATTAAATTTAATTTTTAATATTTATTTTTATTAATTAGGGGATATTGAGGCAGAAGGGCCAGCAGCAAAACACGCTAATTAATATGATTTTATTGGCCTGTCTCCGATGATTGTTGAACAATAACCAAAGAATTTAATTAAAATTTTATATTTATTATTGGTTTGATTTTAATTTTTTTTTTTTTTTTTTTTTTTAATGACTAATTTAATATACGAACATTAATTGTCAAATAATAATTGTGAGATTTAATTTTAATTGTTTGAACACAGACAGACTATGTCGCCAAAACCACTTTTTTGGATTCAGGGAGCCTCAAAAAGTGTATATTCATCAAAATCTCGAATTTTTGACATGAAATCAATACTTTCTCTCTATATATATTAACATATATAGAGAAAGTAAAAAAACAGAGTGTATTATAATAAAACCAATAATAGTCTAAATATAAAATTTTAATTAAATTCTTTGGTTATTGTTCAACAATCATTGGAGACGACGCTAATCTCTACGAGGCGTCATTTGGACTCTAATTGATTTCGTCTCACTCATGAAGGAGAGAGAAAGAGAGAAGAGAGAAGAGGCAATCTGTGAGAAAAGAAACAGCCTATAAAATTCTTAAATTGAACCGCTTGAAATAGAAATAGAAAATCAAATTTCTCAAGAAGAAGATTGAAAAGAAAAAAAAAAAAAAAGGAATAAAAATTGTGCACTCAAAGTCGTCATAAAAATACTTTTTTTTTTTATTCAAGTTATGAATTGTGTTTAAAATTTATTACAAAAATATAAAAAGAAACGGATAGGCCTCTATATACTTATGCCTATATAAAAAACAAAAACTATTATTGAAATTAGAAAACTGTTGTTTTTCCTTCAAGTGTAGTCATTTAATAACACTACTCGGCATGAAAAAAAAGCCCCGAGATAATTCCTTAAGTAAAAACACCTCCTGAATCCAAAATGACCTCCGTTTTCCCCCACCACGTAACGTTTTCGGGGGGGGAGGCCTCCTACTTATTGAAAATTTTTTTCCCCCTCCCATGACTCCAGGCTTCGGCTACTTTTTGGCCGAAACCAGAATTTTTGGCCGAAATCGTAACCGAAACCGATTGTTCGGTCGGTTCCTAGTTAAAAGATGTGATCCGAAAATTTAATTTTATTATATATGATTAATTATAAAATAATAATTGTGAGCTTTTAAATAAATTTTAATTTTTAATTATAATTAATTTTTATTTTTTGTAAAATTTATTTAAGGGAGCCTAAAAGTAAAAATGTTTCAAATAAATAAATTTAATAACGACCCACTTAGGTGAGCTAGTCTTCGGTGGCTAGGTCCAAACAATCACAATACAAATTTATAACACAACTTGAGAAATGAAGAAAAAAAATGTGTACTAGTCTACTTGTAAATAACACTACTCGGCAAAATGAAATTTTCTTTCTAGCCTCGAGATAATTCCTTGCGATTTTTAAGTAAAATGATCTCTGTTTTACCCCACTACGTACCGTTTTAGGTGGACAGACCCCTTCTTATTTCCACCCCTTTTCGTTTATTTTAGGGGCATGAATTAAATTTGGAAGGATGAAATGGAATATTTTAGCCTTAATATTTCTTCTAAAGATCTAGAGAGGTGAAAAATTCAAAAATAGAAACATTTTGATCCAAGAAGGGATGTGGGGGAGGATTTTAACCCTTAAATTGCAAAAAAATAATTAAAAATGATCGATATTTTCTGTTTTTTTTTTTCGCAGTTGTGTATTCTATGAATGTAAACAAATCTTCAAGCAGGCACTGAATTGAAATAGTAGGCTACTAATAATAATTTCCTTTTTATAATGAAGAAAAATTTGTAAAGATCCGCCTAAAAAAAAGATAGTTTGTAGTGAAAAAACTGCGAAAAAAAAACGGAAAAAATCGATCATTTTTAATGATTTTTTTTTGCAATTTAAGGGACAAAATCCTCCCCCACATCCCCCCCCCCCCCTGGATCAAAATGTTCGTGTTTTTGAACTTTTCACTTCTCTAGACCATCAGAAGAAATATTAAGGCTAAAATATTCCTTCCAAATTTAATTCATGCCCCTAAAATTAACGAAAATGGGTGGAAATATGAAAGGGGCTGTCCACCTAAAACGGTACGTGGTGGGATAAAACAAAAATCATTTTACTTAAGAACCTGAAGGAATTATCTCGAAGCTCGAAAAAATATTTCATTTTGCCGAGAGAATTGAAATGAATCCATATAGTATATTTTTTTCTTCATTTCTCAAATTTGTTGTTTTTGTGTTATGAATTTGTATTGTGATTGTTTGGACCTAGCCACCGAGGACTGGCCTACCTAAGAGATTTATTTGAAAAAATTTTAGTTTTAGGCTCCCATTAATGAATTTTTCAAAAATAAAATTGCTTTATAATTAAAAATTATTTAAAAGCTCACAATTATTATTTTATAATTAATCATATATAATAAAATTAAATCATATCTTTTAAGTATAGTAATTTTAGAATTTCACTATAATCATTTGCTGAAAAATTCGTACATTTATTATCAAATTTGGTTTAAATCTCAATCATAAATAAATTATTATTTCAATCCCGAATCATAATTTGACTGATAGTTTATTGAAGAGAGCATTTCGAGTGCAAAACAAAAAGTCCATTGTTCGATTCCAGGATGAAGCAATTTTTTTTTTTTTTTTTTACCTTTATGAATTTATTATAAACCTTACTTTATATATAGATCACTTAATGGATAAATATTCAATTTTTTAATATTAAATTTAAAATTAATCAATAAAAAAAAAAAAAAACTTTCCTCCGATTTTTTTTTTTTATTATCCCTTCCTTAACTGGATGTCAATGTCAGTTAATACTATATTTCTCATGAATATTTCAAATGTGGACAAGTCAAGATAGTAAGGGAATAGATTCATGTCTCATGTGACGTCACAGGCATAACGAAATTTTGCTAGACTCCCTTTTTTTTTCACCCTCCATTCTCTTCGCATCAAGTTGGCTAATAATTGTCGATCAGCCGATTCGTGACATGACAGGGAGGGGGTGGAAAGGGCAGGGCGAAGGGATCCCCGGGGAGCCACAGGGGCACGTTCATTCTCCCCCTCTTCTCTATATAATGCGCACTCGAAAAACGAGGGGGGAGGGGGTGCTTTTGTAGTAGGGATATTGTGCAGAAGGGCCAGCAGCAAAACAGGCCAATTAGTATGATTTTGATGGCCCATTCACATTTATTTATTTATTTATTTATTTATTATTTACATTTAGTTTCACCAACGGTAATAAAAGACATTTAGAATTTGATGAATTTGTGTTTTAAAAAAGTATTTTTAATAATTTTAACATAACCTATACAAATTACTTGATGTTTTTTTTTTTTGAAATTAACCTCTTGACGAAAGAGATTTATTTAGAGGTGGATTGGAAATGATCATTAAGTCAGATGAGAGTGAATGAATTTAAGAAAGTAAAATGTTAAATATAGGATGTCATCCGACTTTCTGAATAACTTGAAAACAAACATCGATACAAGAATAAAACAAATGCTGTTTGTTTTGAAAGCTGTAAAAATCAGATGCAGAAATTTCTAAATTAATTAATTAGTTATTAGAAATTAGTTATTGCCATAGATGGCGTTTTATCCTATATAAAATTTTCATAGTGGAGGAGCTGGGATATTTGAGTAGTTGAGGAGCTGGGATATTTGGATAATGGAGGAGCTAGGATATTTGAATAATGGAGGAGCTGGGATATTTGAATAGTTGAGGGGCTGGGATATTTGGATAGTCGAGAAGCTGGGATATTTGAATAGTGGAGGAGCTGGGATATTTTAATAGTTGAGGAGCTGGGATATTTGAATAGTGGAGGAGCTGGGATATTTAAATAGTGGAGGGGCTGGGATATTTGAATAGTGGAGGAGCTGGGATATTTGAATAGTTGGAGAACTGATATATTTAAATAGTGGATGAGCTGGGATATTTTAATAGTTGAGGAGCTGGGATATTTGAATAGTGGAGGAGCTGGGATATTTGAATAGTTGAAGACCTGGGATATTTGAATAGTGGAGAAGCTGGGATATTTGAATAGTGGAGGGGCTGGGATATTTGAATAGTGGAGGAGCTGGGATATTTGAATAGTGGAGCAGCTGGGATATTTGAATAGTTAAGGCGCTGGAATATTTTCTAATAAACTCCCATTTTTTTTTAAGTTGAGGAAATGGAATTTTTAGAAAATATCCCAGCTCCTCCACTATTAAAATTATATACGTTTAAATTTTATAACCGTTTTTTTTTTTTTTTAATTCAAAAGTGTTTATAATTTCTTACTAATACTAAGTGCTCTTCAAAATATACATAATAAATACTGTAGTACTGTATATTATTTAAACGAAATCAGAGATTTGCAGATTATTTGATTTCATTACACTTCCGAGAAATAGCTCAACTTTTGTATAGCGATATAAATCTATTGAAATTGAATAACTCTGAAACTACATGTCCAATTGGAATGATTTAATTCTCAATCAAAACTAGCACAAGTCATTGCCACGCATGCACTGTATTTTTTAAGGTCTCGTCCAGTATAACTTCTAACTCTTCTTCTGTTAGTCATGAATTTTTAGACATAGGATAATAAAAGAAAGGTAAAAAAAAAATGTCAGAAAAAATAAATTATCTCATGACAGTTCAAGAAAAGACATTTTGAATTTCAATTATAGCCTACTTTTAATAATAATAATAAAATTATAATGTTAGCATAACAAATAAACAAAAAAAAAACTTCTTTATCGTTCGTTTATTCATTGTGCAGAGTATGTACCAGTATTTATATATACCAAAAAAAGACAATTTCCTTTCTTCTTATGCAAGATGATAATTTTTTATTGTTTATAATTGAGATAAGATAACAGAGGCGCAAGACTTGACATTAATTAGCTTGTAAAATGGTATTTAACAGCAACAACAACAACAACATGGCTTTTGATAAGTTTTCGAGCAAAAAAAAAGGTTATAAAAATAATAAGTAAAATTTTTATCTAGTTTTATTTTCTTCTAAATTTTTTTTAAGTGAAGGAGCTGGGATGAATATTCTGTACAAAGTTAAATTTCAATTTTTTTATAGTGAAGGAGCTGGGATGAATATTTTGTCTTCTTCTTCTTCTTTCTTCGCCTTAATCCCGCGGTACGCGGTCGGCGGTCATGGGTTTTTGCGAGCGGGAAGGAATAGATCAGGCCGGCCCGTCGCCCGGTCTGACGCCTGTTGAACATTTAGAAGGGAAGAGACTGACATACAAAGATCAGAAGTACTGCCAGTCACAGTTAGGGCAGCTCGTAGTCCCTATCCACGTACCCACAAGATGTGGGCCCCTGAGCTAGGGATGAATATTTTGTACAGGGTTAAATTTCACTTATTTTTTCCTAGTGAAGGAGCTGAGCAAATATTCTGAGCCTAAATTTCAATTTTTTTTCAAGTGAAGGTGCTGGGATCCAATATTTTGTACAGTGTTAAATTCCAATTTTTTCTAGTGAAGGAGCTGGGAAAATATTCTGAGCTTAAATTTCGATTTTTTTCAAGTGAAGGAGCTGGAATTCAATATTTTGAACAGTGTTAAATTTCAATTTATCTAGTGAAGGAGCTGGGATGATTATTTTGTGCCTAAATTTCAATTTTTTTCAAGTGAAGGAGCTGGGAAGAATACGGTGTTAAATTTCAAATTTTATAGACGAGCTGGAATTTTGTTCTAAATTTTAGAAAATATTATTATTGATGAGTTAGTGAAAGAAATAAAACCACGTTTAAATTATTAGAAAAAAAAAAAATAGAAAAATGTTTTCCTTATATTCATTGCGATTTTATTACTTTCATTATTATGAAGTTTTCATAAAAAAAAAATAAGATATCTCTCCACTCTAAACGAAAAATAAAATTTAATGAAGCGTATTCATCCCAGCTCTTCTACTATAAACAATATAATTAGATAAGAGAAAATTTAATTTATTAATTAACTGGTTTACTATTAGTTAAACTGGTTCGAGCTCTCCATTGAATTTAATCACTTTCGGTAACATTCTCTTACGTCAGACAATTTTCCGCGGTATAAATTCAATCAATTATGATATGAATATTCCCACTCTCTATCCCCAGTAGTGGAATATAATTAAAATACAATGAATAGCCTTCTTAAATCTTAAAATATTACATTTATCATTTTTTGTGGATGTGCTGGGATGTATTTTCGTGGATGTGCTGGGATGTATTTTTGTGGATGTGTTGGGATGTATGTTATTTATTTCCTTTTTTCTTTTCAGTGGAGGAGCTGGAATGTATAGCAACATGGAAGGAAGGCTCGTCGCGATATCTCGTTGGCAAAATTCATCATTCACATGCAACTTCTAATGAAGATAGGTAAGTTTCAAAATAATCCAAATATAATCTATTTATTATTATGCCCTGCCTGCTCTTTCTCTACTAACTTTCGAATAGGAGAAAACAAAAATAGCCTATTGTTTAGAAATTGAATTACTCTCTCTGATCCTAGTTGAGATCTTTGAATTCTAATTTAAAGCGGTGTACTTTATAATGGCTCTCATGGGGAATTAGAATTATGATCTTATTTTCATATATGACACTACAAATGAGAAATTCTAGTTCTATTTAAATTGAGAATCATATATCATTAAATTAAATAGGACTTTGCTTGTGCCTTGCCTTAGATAAACTCAATTGACTTTGAAATTGTCCCTTTTTTTTTTTTTTTTTTTTTGTTAATTTTACGAATGAAATTGTTTTTTTATCATCTCGATTACCGTCAAGGTGATCTCAAATTAGAAAAATAACCTTTAAAAAGAAAATTAATTTTGTTTTCTCTCATTATTTCTTTTAAGCCCGTCCTACACGAGGACATTTTTCAAGCAATGTCTGCCAACATATTTGGCTCCAAAAAATCTGGTGTGACTCGGTCGCACAGCACACAACTTTCTCTTACCCTTCGGCGGTGCTGTTCACACCAGATTTTTTGTGTCGAAATATTAAATATAGTTGCTCTTAGCACTTTAGTTCCGAACTTGACCACGCGATGATTCATAGAGAGCGCTGAGCTACGAATGCTTCCATATCGGTAAAGTGTACTTCTAACGATGAAAAATATGGCTGTTTAGCTTGATAAGGATAGCGGAGGGCAGCCAAGAAAGAAATCAAATCAGATAAAAATATAATCAATCTTTATCAGATTTTTTTTATTTGATTGTCGACGTTTCGGATGCCAGTCGCGGCCTTTCTCAGGACAATCAATCGTCAAGGAAACAATACAGATGGACGTGTTAGGTATCTTAACCAAACTGAAATTGTGCTCGGAATAGATCTAACACAATTCCAATAGTTAAACAACTAAATGTGTCAAACGATGGCATTGCTTCAAGCCTCGTGCAATCAATGAATGGAATTGGAATTGTGTTAGATCTATTCCGAGCACAATTTCAGTTTTCGTTAAGATACCTAACACGTCCATCTGTATTGTTTCCTTGACGATTGATTGTCCTGAAGAAGGGCGCGACTGGCGTCCGAAACGTCGACAATCAAATAAAAAAATCTGATAAAGATTGATTATATTTTTATCTGATTTGATAACTAAATTTTTCCGGACGAAATTTTTGTAATTTTTTCACCTCATAAATATACATTTTCACTTGACACCCGTATATACCCTATGTATATAGATTTTCGGGGGGCCCCCTGATTGACATAATATGTGACTGTTGGTTTAATTTATTCACTTGGCAACTTGCAACTTCTCCAGTCTGCGGTTTTTTTTTTTTCATTATCATCTTTTAACTTTTCATGACTGAGAGAAGAAAACTTCTTTTGGCCAAACTGTTTAATCTCTTTAATCCCTTAAGAGCGAAAAAGAAGAGGTCGTCGTCGTCGTCTTTCGATAATTTGTTTTCAGGCTGCCAAGGGACACGAATAAATGAATCTATTTGCAGAAAACTTTTACTTAAAAAAAAAAAAAAAGAGTAATAATTAAACTTCATTAACCGATCTGTCAATAGAAAGAATATTTCCATTAATCAATCAAGAAAATGGCGACGGACTCTTTTCTCTACTAATGATTTTCTAGTTTGTAAATTTCCCTCTCTCTGTGTGTCTGACTTTAAACAAATTTAACTAATAATTCCCAATGAATTTTGTAGCGAGTTTATACATACATCGAATAGTTGAATTTTCATTCAAACTAAATAACAACTAACACTTTAACGGGTCACTCACTGCTAATAGTTTAAAAGTTATTCCAATGAATATATAATTTATTCTACTAGTTTAGAATTGAATTTCAATTCATTTTTTTTTTTTTTTTACAAATTTATATATGTAAATTCTATATTTTGTAATTGAAGCTTTATTTTTTTAACTCTTTTTATGGTTTGATTGATTATGCTATACCGGGTGGGCCAATAGTGCGTGGACGGAAGATTGTGGGCTTATTAACTGACATTTTTAAAATTTGTTGATCGCACATAATGTGGGGCCTTTAGGGCTACAAATTAAAAATATTTTTGTTCCAATTGCACCTCATATACAGGGTGGTCCATATCAAAGTTATGTTTTTTTAAATGGAACGCCCTGTATATTATTGCATATTTGGATTCTACGGCCAATTTTAGTATGAGTTTATGTCATGCAATGTATTCTAAAACAAACCGTTTAGCCGCAAATCGGGCTTTAGTGAAAAAACTGCTGTCTGGAAAAAATTGAATATCTCGCGAACAATAAAACTTAGGGGACTGTTCTTTTGTGAGGTTACTAACCATGAAATGTACTAATGTAGGCCAGATGGGGAACCCGGAATTATTCTTATGTTGGGAGAAATGGCCATGCCAATTTGGAAAATTTCAATCATGGATAACTTCATTTTTTCAAATGGAACATGCTACTTTTTTTATGCCATGGGACGTGAAATTCAATTATCTTTCAGCTGATATAAGGTTGTCTATATCTATCTTTGGTAGTTTTCTTTTTATTCCAAAATATCTGATAACGAAAAAAAAAAAATTTATTATAGACAAAATAATTGAAAGAAAAATTCAAACGCAAAACAAAATCGTAATAAATGGACAAATTATGCTAAATATTCGAAAATGTCTTTAAATTTCCCTTAAAATCATTTATTTGAACTTCTCGAAAAAGAAATTAGGGTTATGTTCAGGTTAGGGGGTGCGCCATCTTGTTGACAAATCATAACCCGAATTTGAGCAAGCGGGACTTCTTTGAGGAGTTCAAATAAATGATTTTAAGGGAAATTTAAAGACATTTTCGAATATTTAGCATAATTTGTCTATTTATTACGATTTTGTTTTGCGTTTGAATTTGTTTTTCAATTATTTTGTCTATAATAATTTTTTTTTTTTTCGTTATCAGATATTTTGGAATAAAAGAAAACTACCAAAGATAGATATAGACAACCTTATATCAGCTGAAAGATAATTGAATTTCACGTCCCATGGCATAAAAAAGTAGCATGTTCCATTTGAAAAAATGAAGTTATCCATGATTGAAATTTTCCAAATTGGCATGGCCATATCTCCCAACATAAGAATAATTCTGGGTTCCCCATCTGGCCTACATTAGTACATTTCATGGTTAGTAACCTCACAAAAGAACAGTTCCCTAAGTTTTATAGTTCGCGAGATATTCAATTTTTTCCAGACAGCAGTTTTTTCACTAAAGTCCGATTTGCGGCTAAAACGGTTTGGTTTGGAATACATTGCATGACATAAACTCATACTAAAATTGGCCGTAGAATCCAAATATGCAATAATATACAGGGCGTTCCATTTAAAAAAACATAACTTTTATATGGACCACCCTGTATATGAGGTGCAATTGGGACAAAAATATTTTTAATTTGTAGCCCTAAAGGCCCCACATTATGTGCGATCAACAAATTTTAAAAATGTCCGTTAATAAGCCCACAATCTTCCGTCCACGCACTATTGGCCCACCCGGTATATTCATCTTCCAATTTGTATGATTTCAAGGGAGGGGGGTCAAGGGTACATTGCCCAGGGGGGCAATGTGTCTCTTTTTATTTCATTTATTTTTAAAAATTATACATTTTTACTTTTACCTCTATATATGTTAAGATTTAGAGAGAAAATATTGGATTCATGTCAAAAATTCGATGTCGAGATTTTGATGGATATACATACACGTTTCGGCCTTCTTAAGAGCCGGAGACAAGGGCGGATACAAGGGGAGGGGGTAAAGGGGGTAATTACCCCCTCCGAGATTTGAAAAAAAAATACTTTTTTTTGAGAAAAAATGTATTTTTAATGTGAAATTTTAAAAATTAATACTTAAAAATTTGATTTGTATTTATATTCTGGCAAACAAGTACAGAATGCGCCTTTAAATTACTGAAATTAAGAAAAAATAGTGTGCTGTGCGACGAGTCACACCAGATTATCCCCCCCCCTCCGAGAAACACCTCTGGATCCGCCCTTGGCTGGAGGCGAGAATAAATGAAATTTTAATTTTGAAATTAAAAATTTCATTTATTCTCGCCTTCTAGCCCTCAAGATGGCCTAGACTAGTGGCCTAAACGTCTCAATAAAAGAAATAATTTTGGCTGAGTTTGGAAAATTGCTCTCTGTAGCTAATATTCGCGACTCCCCTTAGACTTGTCCGCGCCTCACAGTTTGGAAAACGCTGATATAAAGAATTTTGAAGATTATTTCAAAATTTAGCTAAAATAAATATAAATTTCGACATTATTATGTTGGTTTTATATTTCACTTTAATTATTTTTTAAAATTATATGTATTTGTTTTAAATTTGCTTAGAAATGTATATGATATATGATGTCAAATGTAGCGCGAAATCGCGTGCAGTGTACGACCATTGCCGGTCTTGTAGCGCTTCCAGTGATTTTTTGAATTTTAATCAAAATCGTTAGAGCGGAAAATCGAAAAAACTGAAAAACTACATCAGTAAAGTACTAGTACTCTTTGGCCGATTTTGTTCAAAAGCTTCGTAAAACATCCCAGGGGGGTGCCTAACTTAAATATAAAATTTCAACCTCCTAGCTCTTTTCGTTCTTGAGATATAGACAGAAAATGTTGCAAAAACCACTTTTTGGATTCAGGGGACCTCAAAACGTGTATATCCATCAAAATCTCGACTCAAATTTTTGACATGAATCCAATACTTTCTCTCTACATATATATTAACATATATAGAGGTAAGAGAAAGTAATAAAGGGGTTGCATTTGTTCAAAAGGGCTTCACCGATCATCTTAACTTTATTTATTGATGAATTGATTTATTAATAATTTGTTTAACTTTGTTTGTTGTCACTCATAACACGTCGCACAGTGGGCTGAGATAGGAAAAAAGCGGCCATAATTCGAAAAAATGAACTTCAAAATATAAAAACAACGTTTTGCACACCAATAAAAGACTATATGTGGACCTCAGTACAATAATTCATTTTTTTTTTTTACCCAACCCAAACCAGAGCTATAGAGCGCCAAAGTGGGCAAGAAAACTTACTAACTTTTCTTTGCGTTTTAAGTCGATTTTCAGATATTTTTTTCATGTATTAATATTGATCCAATTTTAATGAATTTTTTTGAATCATAGATAAATTAATCTTCTTTCTGAAAATATTTTTGTTTTTCTTGTATTTCAGTTATTTATTTTTAAATAAATTTTTTTTTGTAAGTAAAAAAAAAGCAATATAAATTTTTTCAATTTCAAAAAAGTATATGGGATCCATGCGGATCCCTAACAAACTCAATAGATTCTGAAACTAGAATACATGTAGAACATGATTGCATCGAAACTTTTTGCCCGAATTTGCCCGCCGAATTTTTATTAATTTTTTAATAATTAAATCGGCAGAAAAACAAATGATTTCCCTCAAACCATATGAACTTCTCTCTGCTTTACAGATAATATTGAATCGTGACCAAGGGCTGATGGACAAAATAAAATCAGGCTATTATTAGAATGACCATAAAATTTTATGGTGGGGCCTCAAATTTTGTAATCTTTTGAAAAAATAATCTATGAAAAGGAAATATCCAATATTTGAAAATTGTATCTTTTCTTGTTCATATTCTTATTAATATTATTGAAATAACTATATTATTTTTGTATACAAGTGGTAAAGCCCCCTGGACCCCCTGACATTCCTTCGGCGAGCAAATGCATCAAATTTATTCTTGCTCACTGTTTGGAAATTTTGCAATTGCTCGACTTCGGCGCAAAATTTTAAAGTTTTAAATTTCCTTCACTGACTCCACTTCCTTTGTCTCTGGTCAATCAGCAAGAGAGAGTGGTAAACAGGAACATAAAACAGAAGTTAGTGGCTAGAGCTTTATATTATAGTAATGATATTTATTTTTTAGAAAATAATTTTTATTTAAGTATAATGACCGAGACATAGAAGCCGACTCCAAGGGGCCCAAGGGGCTCGAGCCCCCCCCCCCCCCCTCCCCCAATGTTGAGGGAAGAGAAAATAAGTCATCTTTGTAATCAGCAATCCATTAAAATGTATATAAAGACGTATTGCTTGTATAAGCTTATATCAAAAAAATTATTTTTTGACCCTTTGAGTAAGGGGTAGTTCACCCTATCTATATATTTTGTAAAAATAAATGACATATTTGTAACGAGTGACCTTTAAAATGTATATAAAGACATATCGCTTGTAATTATCAGAGCAAAATTTTGTTTAACACATTGAGTAAGGGGTAGTTCACCCCATGTATGTTTTTAGTAAAAATAGATGACATCTTTGGAATCAGCATCCATTAAAATGTTTATAAAGACATATTGCTTGTAATTATCAAATAAAAAAATATTTTTTTGCTCCCTTCAGTAAGGGGTAGTTCACCCCATGTATGTTTTTTGTAGAAATAAATGTCATTTTTGTAAAACGCATATTTTTTGATTTTTTGACATAAGTTTTATTTTATATTTCACACATCATAATTTTTTTTTCAACTTTGTCAAGGGGTAATTTCAACCCCTTTCCGTAAAAATATGAAAATATTGAAGGGTATTGAAGAACATATGATTCTGTATGTATAGTTTTAATTTTGTAAAAATCCGCCCAAAAAAAGATAATTATGGCCGCTTTTTTTCGATTTCAGCCCACTGTGCGTCGTTGTTTCTCATAAACTTTTTAATGAATGTTTCATTATTATTAAATATATTTTCATGTTAATTTTAATGGAAATTTTAATCAAAGAGTGACTGACTGGTTTTTAACAAAATTAAAAGTAAGGGAAAAACAATTAAATCATGTTTACAACAGGTGACTAACAACATATTCATTCAAGATCAAGATTTTTATTTGTTTCGGAAGGGCGTCTTGCAGAGGAGAGCAAGCCAAAATCATATATGGGCGTTTCTCTACTCTAATTAGAAAATCGCTGTCACGGGCAAATTTTATATAATGCATCTTATTATTACTGAATAAAAGACAATATATTAGCTATTCTTGGAATCCAATCGCTTATATTGTAATATAAATTAGTAATATTCGATTAAATGAACTTCAAAAACCCCTCAATGCACAGTCCCCTGTCGTTAAGGATGAAACGATACAAGTATTTACTCGATACTTTTCTTTCGATACCAAGTAACTTTTTGTCCAGATATGGTGGATGATAGTCTACAGGGAATTTTTACTTTCTTTTACCTCTATATATGTTAATATACATGTATGTAGAGAGAAAGTATTGGATTCATGTCAAAAATTCGCTCCAAAGATTTTGATTAAAATTCATAAAATCATTTATTTTTTAGATGCTCTTTGAAATGTATATTCTCATTTTGCTCTCAAAATTGTTTGAAGCACACTTTACTCTTGTACTCCATAGAAAAGATAGGAGAAATGGTTCCCATGGTAACAAAATATAAATATTTTCCCATGTTTATAAATTTTACATCTGCCCTCAGGCTTGGTGTAGTTGGTAGCCCACCTGCCTGGTATACCAAGGGTCGCGGGTTCGGATCTCAGACAGTCCGATGATTTTATTTAAGCCATTTCGATTACCGAAGGTAAGAAAGAGAAAGTTGTGTGCTGTGCGGCCAGTCACACCAGATTTTTTTCACTAGCCGCCTTCATTCTAGTCTAATTGTTTCAAATTTCACTTCTTTGGTTTCAATTTAAAGCCAACGCAAAGTACTTATCATTTAAAACATAATTAAATTTTAAACATTTCTAGAATTTTCTCAAAAATAAAAGCAAATTCGCTACATTTTAATAAAAATCTGTCAAATAGTTTCAGATTAAATTTGTTATAAAGGAAAAAATATGGGGATTGACTTCCCCGAGACTTTCTCGTATATTCTTTTGGAATTACGTCTGGGTGTGTGTGTGTGAACACGATTGCTTAAAAACCAAAGCAGCTAGATGGATGAAATTTGGTATATGCTCCTTACACTAAAATTGTAGATTTCTATCAACTTTTGGAGTAAATACGTCACTTGGAAGTAGTACTTTACTTAAAAAGTTTTTTCAAAAATTTTTGAAATTTTCAATTTTTTTGTTATAGTATGATAAAATATTCTATTTTAAAAAGTTTTTATTCTTTGACATTTTTTCGAAAACTGAATAGTTTTGGAAATAATCAAAGAAGAAATAGAAAATATTCGTTAATTTTGATAAAAAATCAAAACAAAATCATACAGGTGTCATTAAAAAAAGGGTAAATATAAACAAATGAATTTGTGAAACAAAAATTGTTTGATTTTGTTTTGATTTTTTATCAAAATTAACGAATATTTTCTATTTCTTCTTTGATTATTTTAAAAACTATTCAGTTTTCGAAAAAAATGTCAAAGAATAAAAACTTTTTAAAATAGAATATTTTATCATAATATAACAAAAAAATTTCAAAAATTTTTTGAAAAAACTTTTTAAGTAAAGTACTACTTCCATGTGACGTATTTACTCCAAAAGTTGATAGAAATCTACAATTTTAGTGTAAGGAGCATATACCAAATTTCATCGATCTAGCTGCTTTGGTTTTTAAGCAATCGTGACTACACACACACACACACACACACACACACACACAGAGAGAGACAGACATAATGCCAAAAATGGTTTTTTTGGACTCAGTGAGGTCTAAAACGTGGAGAAACATCAAAATCTCGAAGTCGAATTTTTTTTTACGATTACATAACTTTCTCTATACGAGAAAGTAAAAAAATTAAATTAAATTTCACAAATATTATTCTATAATTAATCATATAAATATGAAATTTTAATTTTCACAAATTTTTTGATGAGTTGGCTGCTCTGATCATCAAATGATAGTCATTTTATATCCCAAAAAGGATTCCTTTGTCTTTTTTTTGTGTTTTGACGAAATCATTAGCAGAGACCAATGTCAAGGTCACGTGGGGAGGGGAGATTTCAAGAGTCATCCTTGTAAAAGGACGTGTTGTAGTAATTGATAATCAGGCCGACCGACAAACACACACACACACCTCATGAACAAGGAAAGAGTGACTTGCATTTTTTGACGCTATACACATTCAAAATATGGTGCAATATGGATTGATTTTTGAGATTCACTGATAACATAGTAATTATTAATTAATGATATATATGCATATGATAAAAATATGAAATTAATATTACTGATAATTTAACTTGAAATTATGTAAAACTTTGGCTTATCTTTTTTAATTAAAATTTCAAATATTTCATTTTTTTTGAGAATATATCAATACTTAATTATTTTTACTTTCTCTTACCTCTATATATATGTTAATATATAGAGAGAGAAAGTATTGGTTTCATGTCAAAAATTCGATGTCGAGATTTTGATGGATCTTCACGTTTTGAGGTCCCCTGAATCCAAAAAAGTGGTTTTCGCGACATGGTCTGTCTGTGGGGGGTGTGCGTGTGTGTTGTGTTCAATTTTAAGCATGAAGGAATTGAGCTAGGAAGTTGAAATTTTATATTTAAGTTAGACTCCCCAATGGGAAGTAACACGAAGATTTTGAACAAAAATGGTCAAAGAGTACTAGTACTTTACCATGGGGGTAACTAAAGAATTTGGCTGGGGGGGGGGGGCCATGGGACCAGCTATCCTCCGGTGGGCCTGGAAAGCCAAGAGAGCAGGGAACAAACTATCTTGCTCCGTGTGTAAAAAATTCACTTCTTCAAGAGATGGAGAAAGTAAAAATCAAAAAATCCCACTCAAATTCACAAAAACAACAAGAGCCTCACTCAAGCGACTGCACTCAATAAAAGTTCCAACTCAACTGTTATATATCAGTACATGTATAATTCGAAGAGAAGTTGCTGTTGATGTTATGGAATGGAAAAGAATAAGTACAGGTGCAGCAAATGAAGAGAGCCTTTGGATGCCAAATGCCGAAAAGGAGACGTTTCGGACAAAATTTATTTGTCCATTTGTCTATAAGCCAACGAGGACTGAAGATGGACAAATAAATTTTGTCCGAAACGTCTCCTTTTCGGCATTTGGCATCCAAAGGCTCTCTTCATTTGCTGCACCTGTACTTATTCTTTTCCATTCAGTACATGTATATTAGTTTATTATTTGCGCCCGCAGCATTAGGGCGCTTACAGTGTAGTGGTACAAGTTTTTAAGATGATTTTCATCCTTGGTATTCAATAATACTTCTAATTTATTATTTGTACCAATTGGATGCGAATATTATTTTCTTAAATCTAGGTACATAGGGCATTCGTAAAAAAGAACATATTACAGATTGAGCAGATCTCATTCTGATCAACAACATAGTCAGTCCCTCCAACCCATACCCCCACTCCATAGCCTCTCAGCTGAGCAGCAACCCTTATGCGAGGCATGGTCTAAAAAATATCTTTCAGCCTTTCATTAGATGTTATTAGATTTTTATAATACTCTTTGAATCTTGATTCTCTCACTCTTGATTGATCTTTTATTAGAAGCTGACTATCTAGCATTGTGGGTGTGTGTTCTTTAATACTTTCTGAATACTCAAACCAAATTTCCAACTTCCCTGCAAGCCCATTCTTTTTTTGCTGTTTTGGAGGGAGTCGATTCTTGAGAGAGTTCTTCGAAGCACTGTCTAGGGAGCCGCGACCCCTTCAGGATTTTCATCCACCAATGGAACATTCTCCTACAGCTACAGCTTTCTACCTTTATACTTAACCCAAATTCCCGGGTGCTTATCGACAAGTTCTTCCTTATTTCTAGCCAAGCAAGGTCGTATCATCTCAATTTGTTATCAAAATTTGATCCTTTAATTTTATTTTTGAATGAATTGAAACCAGGAAGAGAGAAAGTTGATATCATTTTATAAATAATAAGTATTTATCAGATTTTAAGCCAATAAATAAATAGACATTATTTAATAAAATAATAGATTACATTTCACTTATCTAAATGTAAATATAGAATTTAATATCTCTCTCCCTATCCAATGATTACAAAAAAAAAAAAAACTTCTATTGAAAATGTTTCCCAGTGTTTATTTCCTAAAACTAAAACTAGATTAATTCATAACTGAGATAGAGATATAATTAACTTGTTTCAAACGATAATCTAAACAATTCCAATCTCGGTTAGGCAAACAGTTGAATGACAGACAGACTGACGTTCCTTATCTATATTTAAAAAAAAATATATAATAATAATAAAAAACATTTCCTCTCACATCATCATCATCAACATCGAAACAAAGCAAACGCCATTCGAATTATTTATTTAATCTCTATATACTGTATGATATAGGAAATTTGAAACAAGAAAGTTTATCAATGCTTTTTCAACTACTGCAATGTGAAATCATCTCAACTTAGAAAAAACATTTGGACCATGTTATGCATGAAGGAACCAAGTGCCATTATGATCGAAATTGAGATAATACCGCCATCTTGTAGGGAAAAAGAAAATCTACAACATTATTACTCTGTCTACTTTTTTTGTATCTTCTTCTGTCTTCGCCTTATTTCCGTCACATGCGACCGGGAGAAATAGGACAGGCCGGACCGTCGCACGGTTTGACGCCTGTTGAAAAAAGGAAGGAAGAGACAGACATACAACTGAAGGATTGCCTGTCCCAGCTCGGGCAGCTCGTGGTCGCCATCCACGTACGCCCAAGATGTGGATCCCTGAGCGAGTTTACTTTTTTTGTATAAAACAAGAAAAAAGTCATTGCCATTGAATTGTGCAAATAAAATGACCTTTATCTCTGATTTAGGTTAATGGCGCATGGTTCCATCACATATTCCATTCGTTAAAAAGGATTATCGATCTGATCAGCAAATCCGGGCAGTTTGGGCAATCCGATCCGGTTGCTGCAAAAGGATTAGTGGTCCGATCCAGCAATCCGACAAGCTCGGGCGATCCAATTTGATAATCCGATCCGAGAAAAAGAATCACTGTTCTGATCCGTAAATCCAGATCCCCGTTTCGAAAATCCTTAATTCCCAACATAACAGTTTGTTAATACATGCTCTATTCCCTGACGTCATTTATCCAACATTGTTTTGATTCAAAAATTACATCACTCTTGAAACTTCTACAACTACATAATTTCCAAAGGAGATTAGGACCAATAGTTGAAAAAATTTGTGTAAAACTTCTTTTGACCTCAGAAAATGTTTGGTTCACTTGCTGTAGGACTTCTTCAGTGATTGAAATCAAAGATTACAAAACAAAATTAGCCAATTTAATCATCAACATTTCCTTGACCACCTTTTAGATTCAGCCTTTCCAATTTACTCTGACTGAAAATTTGCAGTGTTAGCAATTAATACGAAAAGTTATACTTGTTATCGGCATTCCATTCTACGTATATAGACTCTTCCAACTTTCATGTTAATAGAAAAAAAAATCTTAAGATTATAAAGAATGTCTAATAATACTAATAATATTTAAATTAAGATTGAAGAAATAAAGTGAAATTAAGAAATCTTAATGTGATACGGGTATTTTCTTATCTTGTTTAAAGGGGAGATTTTCAGATTTCTTCTCTCTCATTTATATCTTTTAACATAATCATAACATATAACATAATGAAGCTATTAGGTCTATAAAGATAACCGTTTCATTAAATAATAAAAAAAAGAAGCTAATATCGTAATACTTTGAAATTGAATATTTTTGGGTTAAATGTGGAATATTCTTAAACTGAAATAACGTATTTCAAATAATTGTTATATTTCAATTTAACGGATGCTTGTTAACATTGATTTTTTTTTTGTTCTTTGTTCTAGGTACCGATGTTTTGTTTATGACAAATGGACAGGTTTGGAAGGCGCTGCAGCGCAGGCAGCTGCAGCGGCTGCAGTGGGCGGAGGAGTGGCTGCATTGTCTGGCCTGGGTGGTTTAAACACAGGACTCGTTTCGGGTCCAGTAAACGACGATCAAATAGAATATCGAGTGGCACAGAGTGGCGATGCTACTTGTAACGGCCTCCTTAGCCCGATGGAGGGCTCTAGGATCATGACACTCAAAAAAGGTATACTATCTACCCCTTATCTTAACATCGTCTATCTACATTATTTAATAAACAAAATATTGAAACTACTGTGATTTTCTCAGTAGTTCTTGGTCTTTGAAATTGCTCTGTTGTTTTTCAAGAAATAAAACTTATTTCCGCCCAGACAGCTTGGAATATTGCAGGGAATATTGCAGCAACATTGCTGCAATACTCCTATTTCCGCCTCTGCAACTTGCAGAAATATTGCTGCAATGTTGCTGTTTGAGTTGCAATATTGTCAATTTTGTGCAAAATTGGCAATATTGTTGCAATATTACAAGCTGTATGGGCGTTTGTAATATGCAGCCATATGAACTCTTCACTAAGATACATGCACCTGCTCAAAGTATACATTTACGAGTAGCTCTCTGATGTACAGAGTGCGGCAGTTAAATCCGGACAAATTAAACTTTGTTTTAAAATGTAATTTATTGACACAAAGTACAAATGTAAAAGAAAATGTTTTTAGTCAATATTCGTGCAACCTTTTAGGAGAATAATTACTCAATATAACAGCCGTTGGGCTCATTGCCGCCTCCATCCTTGTCCTGAAGCGCCCACACGCTCTCTGTAACGCAGCGCTGTCCATATTGGCGAATGCTGCTTCGATAGAGACGCGTAGAGACGCGACTTTAGGGTGCCGCGACTTGTTGGTAACCCGTTCAAACATAGTAGTCGAGGGGGTTTAAATCCGGTCTATTCGGGGGCCAAAACTCTTTGGACCACGATCGACGGAGTTCGTGACACGCGTTCCCTCGAATGGAAACTCCTCGCCGGGTTATCGGAACCTTTCTCAGAAGCATTGTATTTCGCCCCAACATCATAAACAGTCGACCTCGGGTACCCGAAGAATCGAATGATCTCTGTCGCCGAACGCCCAGCGCGAAGGCTTTCTATAATCGTGGCTCTTCGATTGAACTCCGCACTTCACGAACGTTCCATCTCGGCCATTTTAAGGTTATGTCTGTTTAGGAGATGCGTCTGGCTTTCAAGGACGCCAATCGCAACCTCTAGCAGAGCTACGATATAGCGAGAAATTCAAATTGAAATTTGTCCGGATTTAACTGCCGCACCATGTATATGTTTTAGCGAAAAGTTCTTATGACCATGATGGCAGCTAAAGTCATAATAAGTATTTGGGCATTCTTGTAAATGCTCTGAAAATCTTGTTTAAAAACAGACAACTATTGGGAATATCGCTTTGTGTTTCTCGTTTTTATTTCTTCTTTTGGTTAAAATATCACTCATATCTCTCTATCAATTATATAAATAAGTATATTTGTATTCAAAAAACTGATCTTGAAATGAGGTTGATATCTAAAATACTTCAATCATATATATTGAATAAAACCATTAATACTTGACACGCACCATCTGGGAATTCACCCTAAAAAAACGATTAGAGGGTCTTTCAATCTAATTACACTTTTTTTTCTTGGAAATAATTAACCATTTTTCAAAATTATCAAAATTTTTGACAGATATTGTAAAAATTTATAAAATTTGATATATGTCCCTATATACACAGTCACACATACACATATTAAAAAAAATAATAATTTATCATGAGTTTGTCAAGCCATCTGTCGTGTTGAATGACCATTTGACGGTGATGGTGGGAGGGTGGGATCAATTTAAATGAAATATAGCAGTTAAGGATTTGTGTGTATCCTAATATCGCTGAATCAAAATTGTATTTAGACCAATAAAAGATAAGACATTAAAAAACCTTGTTAAAAAGAAAATCGATATGTGTTTAAGTAGAATTTTTTTTTTTTTTTGTAGAATTATTTATACTTAATCCAGGTTATTCTTTAAGTCTAATTCGGATACAAATCACAAGATATCAATGTACCGAGATACAAAATACATACCAGGCTTTAATGATATTTAGGTTTTCCAATTGATGATAAATTGTAATTGTCTATAGAGTCGTGTTTAAGCTGAAAATATCTGGGATGGAACTTGCATATCATACTAATAGAGGGTGTATTTGTTTATGGTATCATAATGTTACCTTCTAAGGATGAATATTCCATGGTCATTTGTGTGTTGTTTCTTACTTAATAAAAGTTTCAAAAATAGATATGGAAAACAATATTACGATTGTTCGTAGGAAATCGTTGGATAGATGAATACAAAATAAGAATCTTGCTGGTAATAGCAAAAATCATAGATAAAGTTGATGATATCGTTTTGGTTAATAAAATATTAAAAATGTGAGGATTAAGATCTAAATTCGAGGTTTCCCAAATAATTATATTTTGTCGAATAGGGAAGAGGATGCAGCCTATTATTAAGCCTCTATTTAATTATTAAGCTGGGATCTACCATGCCAAAATGTTCCGAATAAAGTAGAGTGCTTAATCATTAAATAGAGGCTCAATTTTTGCATCCTCTTCTCTATTCAACATATCAGCTAGAGCCAAGATCTACTATTACATGATATTTTGTATCTGAATTGACCATAGAATTAGTTGTATTTAAACCGAAAATATGTTTCTAAACGAGGATGGATTTGATAAACAACTGCGGACTGCTTGAAAATTAGTAGTAAGAACAAGTTGAGAATACTGACGGGATTCTTAAAAGGACACTGCAGACTCAGGGGACATCTGAAGAAACTGGGTCTGGAAGAAATTGACAATGCAGATTCTGTGAATCAGCAGAAGAGACCCCATCTCCTTAAGGATTGTGGAGACCTGATCCATAAGAGAAGAAGAATATGAGGAGCATATTGTCTGTCATCGAAGAAGCTTCCATCTTTTCAGATCCTCAGCTTTGTGGAAGCCCACGGTCTGGAAAGGATACTCTGAAAGGGGACTTATACAATAGGAGGATGATAGAAAGTGGGGCACAATTGATCCGGGAGTTCCCAGTGCAATACACACGAAGTAGGGGTATTGCATACCCTATGAATAAATCTATTTATGGTTTGAAAAGGAATTTGCTTATCATACTAATAGAGGGTGTATAGATAATGTTTATTTACCGTTTATTTTATTTTGCCTAATAAATTTGATATGAAAAATCTTTAGGTAATGTGGGAGTATCTGTCTGCTCATTTTGGTGTATTGCACAAATTGACAAAACTGTGATCTCCAATTTTTCTTCATCCAATTTAACTCGGATCACATCAATTTGTTCCTAAAATTTAATACTTTTCATTAAATGCAGACATACAAGAAGTACATGAATATGTACAATCCATCATTCCTCCAATTGTCCCAAGCACAAGAAAAACAACATAACAACAACAACTACAATCTCCACTCATTCGGATTTCTCAGATATTCGTCCAAGGTTTTATGTTCACAGGTCTTTCGGGTCTAATGCACTAGTGAAACTTTAAAAAATAATTAATTTATGATATTAACATTGAGGTTCGTTGTTCAGGTCAGAGAGTATTTTTTTTTTAAATCATTGAATGCATTCGCAATCTGTTATTAATTAATTAGATTAAATAGAGAGATGTAAAGTGTTTCGTTCGATCAGCTGATGATTATCAGATGAGCTAATGAATTTTTTTTTAAGATAATTGCTTAATTAAAATACAAATCTTGTCTTTCTCAAATGATGTAATCCTAGTATATATTTTCATTTATATTCAAAGTTTATAATGAAATAAAGGAGTAAACAACCTCAAAAATTCCTGAAATTTCTTCCATTGAGAATTAGAATAAAAGTGTAAAGGTGTTCGACAACGCTGGTGTTATTCCTCCCGACTCCATTTTCTTAAGAGTGTTGTGGGAGCTTTTACAAATCTATTAATGGTAATCCTGTATTGTTGGTATTTTATTCTCAGACATTTAATTATTAATCTCAATTTATATATATATATATATTTTTTTTATTAATGCTTCTAAAATTTTACTCCAATTATTATTTAAATACAAAGTTTTGTTATAACCCTTCCAGATGGTCAACAATTAAAGGGCTTTGATAGTTGTTTCGCTTTTATTAGCTAATTCAAACATTTATATTATAAATACCAACATATAGATAACTATTTCGTTTATGGATTAAACAATTCTTGTAAATTATATAATTACAATAATTTGATTCATATTTCAAAATAGGCTAAAATTAGATTCAGATTGTAGAATATTAAATATCCTTTCTAAAGGTATTATAATCCATCATTCCACCACTGCAATTTATGCCCGAAATACATGGGTGTCATCATCCCCCCAGTCTTCCTTTGCCTCCGTGACCTCCTGTGATTGGAACAAGCTCTCTGCCTTTATTTTTTCCAAAACCTACAATCTCCAAAATTTAGAATCTACGTCAACAGGTATTTTTATAGTCTTAGATCTCCCAGTCGAGTCTCTTCCATCTCTCGTATTTATTTTTCCCATCTTACAGATGACAATAATCTTAATAGACCTTTGGACATCATCTATTAGTCAAACAAAATGACGGCAGCGTTTGAACCATTTACCAGTCATTTTGATAATTTCAAATTATTGCGTTATTCAAAATATTTGGCCATTTTTGGTTACAAAAATTTCACACTCTTTCCCCAATGATAGATGCAGGCGAAATATATATTTTTTAATAATAAAGAATTTTAAATAAGATAAACATTAGGGTGGACCTTATTTTAGAATTTTTTTCGACGCTAGTCCTAAATCGGTTCCAAATATCAAAAAAAAAATTCCTGCCAAATTTCAGCTCTTAATATTAACGTCCACCACGGCAGCCAAAGTTTTAAATGGAAATAACATGGGAAAAGTTCTTTAATGTCTTTAAAATTTTGTAATAACGTTCTACAAAAAGGTTTCTTATGATTTATGGGTTACTCTACTGGTTGAAAAGTTATTCGAGGTCAAATTTGAAGTTAGAGTCAATTTCAATTTGACTCAATAACTTTTGAAACATAAGAGACCTTTTTGTAGAGCGTTAAATTTCCTATAAGAATATGTTATGGTCTTACCAAGAAGTTCTTCCGTTGATGAGTTACAAAATTTTAAGAACTTTTCTCCATGTTATTTCCATTTAAAACTTTGGCTGCCGTGGGGGACGTTAATATTAAGAGCTGAAATTTGGCAGGAATCTTTTTTTTAGATTTATTTGGAACCGATTTAGGACTAGCGTCGAAAAAAATTTGAAAAAGTCCACAAAATAAGGACCACCCTAATAAACACACACCAAAACTTGACTTCACTTGATTGGAGTATGTTGGTGAATCACCTCTGGAGGTGTACACACTGCAACCTTTCGTTCACCACCGTGCTCCAGGTCAAGTCAAGTTTTGGTAATTTGTAAATTATTCGTCCTGATAGATTGATTTAAAAGTTACACAATTTTTGTTATTGGGTTTAACTGTGGTTCATTTGTATAAACAACAACGTTTCGGCTACTCACTCTGTGTCTTGCATATACAATCCCAAAGATGTTGGGTGCCAATTATGAACAATCGTAGATTTTAGCTAAATCACTAGCAATGTCTACCACTCATACGACAATCCCAAAGAGTCTTACAACTAGCTATCTATTGCAATACATACTAACGGATGATATTAATACATTTTCTGTTTCATCATTCACTATAACCTACTAAAGACATTTTAAATGAAATTCCTTTATTATCATTTTATTAGAAAGATTAATATCTCATTATATTTATTTACAACTCAATTTAGAAATATATACATATATTAATCTTGTAAGAAATGTAAACTTAAAAGTTTATCTAATAGCAACAAACAAACCTGAAAATATTAGTAATTCCAACTATATAGCCTATAAATTTTAGATTATTAATGTTTCTATTCTTCGGACAGCACCAACTCCGTTGAACCTCACGTCATGGAACAGAGCAACAAGGCAAGGAGAATCTCAAAAACAGTGTGGAGTCTGTACAAGAGAAGTGGTATTAAAAACATAAATCAAAAACTCGTTCTTTTTGGCTCGCTGATCGAGTCGGTATTAATGTATGGAGTGGAAATATGGGGATGGAAGGATAGAGAGATGATAGAGAGGGTTTAGGGCCAATATATTAAAATGATTTCAGGGTTAATGAGGAGTATGTCAGACTACATTTGGAGAAGGGAGCTGGGAAGATCAAGATTGGCAAGTAAAGCATTTCGAAGAATATTAAAATATATAATTAAAATAAAAGAAATGGAAGACTCAAGATGGCCGAAGATATGCTTTAGGGAATTGATAAGTGGATTGGAAAATGGACTAGGAACACCATGGGCTAAGGAGATGAAGGAGAGGATTGAAGGAACGGGAAGCAACGTCATGGCCCTTCTAAAGGAAGAGGACACAACAAGAATGAGAAGAATGGCAGAAAAAATTATTACAACAGACATAGAGCAAGGTATTCAAAGGGACTGGAGCAGGATTGAGCGGTCCACCTTCTGCACATATTACAAGAATATTAAGGAAACATTCTTGGCGGAAGGCTACTGGTTCGATAGATCCAAAAAGGAAGAAGAAAAAATAAAATGGGCCCGAGCAAGATGTGGAAGCATTTGGAGAGGTTCCTTGGGAAGAGGTGGCGAAGTGTGTAGAGGATGCGGAGGTGAGAAGGAGACTTATGACCACTGCAGGGAGTGCGACGCCTTCAAGAGGAAGATGGGATATAACTTTAAAGAGACATTGAAATTAATACAATAGATGATGGCTAAAAAAAAAAAATGTTAATGTAAATAAAAGCAAAAGAATAATGTAACATAATTCATAAGACAAAAGTTGTTTTTCTTGTAACAAGATGTATACAAGCTCAAAAAACCCAAGTAGGGTAAGAGCCTATTATTAATTAATAGATAATAATAAAAAATATTATATTCTTCGCACAGCAGAAAGGAATATTTCCCTAGTTGGCCGATACGAACTTTTGATCTTGAGAATGAAACCCTTTAGAAGTATCTTTAAAATAAAAGGTAGAAATTATATTGATAATAGCTATATTTAATTGAATAATAATCCCTTAAACAAGGCAACATTAAACATTCAGTAGGTAAAGTGTTGTCGTAAAAGAAATCCAAAAAAAAGGTTAATAATTAAAATCTATAAACCTTGAATGTTGTATTTTATCATATTAAAAAAAAAACCCTTATAATTAAAATAAAATCACGATTGATCTCTGATGATAGATAATTTAACCTAATTTTATATTTTATAACTGTAATTTAATTAATAAGAAGTTGGTTTGCTATTAAGTATAATTATTAAGGTTAATAAATCCTTGTTAGATATTTTTTTTTACTCAAGGAAAATGGGTTATTTAATCGATTAGATTTTGTACAAAAATAATAAGGGTGCTTCATTCATTTTAGTGAATTTTGTTGAGAACAATTTGAGTTGGTTATTGATATATCGTCGGCTTACTACGAAAAGTGACAAAGTCAATTATTGTCCTGAAACAAGATTTAAATTTCATAGCATATCATTATTTGGCATTTATGACTGCGGCAGCTTCGTATTCATTGGAGGAAGAGACTTGGACACTTTTCCCTATGTAAATCTCTCTTAAACACGAAATCACAAAATTTTGACTTGGTCAGTTTTCGTAGTAAGCCAACGATATGTAGGTACACTTACTTCTCTAGGTTTGTGTAAATGATTTTCTTTGGGAACCTTTTACTTTTTGTATGAGCTTTGGGATCACAGGATAACCAGATAGGGTGAATAACCTGAGTTTGGAAGCATACATCATTTACATAATTGTTTATTGCTTTTGAAAATTCACAAACCCTTACTGATTTATCAGCTTAAACCATATCGATGAGAAGGGGCTGTAGACTTTGAATTGAATCTAGGAAACTTTGCAGACAAGGAATTAAATATAAAACTTATTTAATTGTTAACCATCGACGTTTCAGTCACTCAATCACGACCTTCCTGACCACAGGTCCTGAGGATTTGCGACCCAAACGTCGACGGTTAACAATTAAATAAGTTTTTTATTTAATTCCTTGGCTGCAAAGTCTCCTAGATCCAATTGAAACCATATCATGTATTTTTATTGATAATTTCGGGCGTCGGAACTGGCTTGATTGAACTCTTTTAAAGTTAAATGGTCTTATAACAATTAATCTAATATTCGATTGCTGGATGAATAGCAGATTGAGCACACAAAGTTTCAGGGTAACACAAACACATAGATAGATTCCTTCAAAGGTTTGGGTGTTGTGTTGCACTATGATCCCTCTTTCTATCATCCTTCTACGGTTTATGTCACCGTTCAGAATTCCTTTCCTGACCGGAGGCTTCCAAAAAGCTGTGGATCTGGCGCGGTTCTAAGTATGGAAGCTCCTTCGATGACCCATATACTTAGATCGCCACGAAGTCAACTCTCCATTAATCATCTAACAGTATTTATACTCTTACAGACAGGCCATTTTCAAAAAAAAGCATTTTATTAGGAGATATGTAGTATTGATATCGGATATCTGCTTTGACAAGTTTTCATCTTCTTAGATAGCTTCAATATCTTTCCATTCTTATTATAATCTTTAGATCTTTAGTATTAGACGTGTAGAGTTCAGTAATTAGTCCTATACAGAATGGCAGTTCTTTGGTTGTTATATAGGAGTGAGCAGTCTCTGGTCATATACCAAACATCTTGTTTTTCTCTTCCAGAAAAAATAATTATACATCAAAAATTTCAATGGTACTATGTATGCTTGTGGTTAAATAAATATCAAACAATCGATTACCATCAGAATCTATTCTTAAGAAAGAAACTATAATCACTATAATATATTATCAAACCATCCTCTACAACCTCAATAATTGTTTGAATTAAAAAAAATTGATATAACCTAAAAAAAATATAGAATATAAAAAATATGTTTTGTAATACATCAAAAACAATACATTTTTTTTTATCTCTCTTTTTCTAATATAGCAAATTCCGCATCAACCAAATGTCGATTCCCCAGTTGGCTAACAGCTAGTCTACATTGGCACACTCTCGACTATCGGACCACATACACCTTTCATCATAGGAATACAACACTCAAAATTAGCAACGCCACAGCGCCTGCAGCCTCAGCAACGGCCGGAAATGCAGTTTCTGGAGGAGCCACGCCGGCAGCACAAGCATTCACATCTGATCACAGAAGCAGGTAATATTTTTTGCTTATTTTTTACTTTCTCTATGTAAACCTTAGACTGTCTCTTCTAAACCAAACTTTGTGCTGTGGATTAACCGAATCAATTCAATTCTTCTTATTATCCATTACCCCATTGTTATAAATCCGACCATAGTATTTTTGTCCCAAAAGTTTTTAGTCTAACTTCATCCCACGTTGTATAATCCAAGGTGAATTATTTGTCGCAATGTTAGCAGGTGATTTGCTGATTAATTAGGTTTATTTTAATTTTTTTTGGGATGGTCGACCATTATGCGCAATTTGAATGGTTTTGGTCTCCAAATGAAACTATTATTAAGGCATGTAATTAAAATTCTTTGTTACATAGGATCGGAAAAATCTTATCAGATAATAAATACAAAGTATTGACACTACATTATCAGAAAACATATGTATACCAAAACCATTCAAATTGCGGATAATGATTAAGTTTCCCAAATAAAAGGAATTTAAATATTACGGAGTATATAGTAGGCTGGGATGAGTAGAGTAATGGGGTTGGAGAATAATAACCAGCAGATTTTTCGCTCCAGGTGACGTCCTTTATTTGGCAGATATTTCGATGTATAGAACACGCGTCATCTTCAGTGCCGTGAGGATATAGCAGGTATCAATCCTGCTTTGGACACAGAGCGGTCATCAGTTTAGAGAAGGCACCTCATTAAACATGTTTAACGCCCCTAAGGCATTTAATAAAATTAGACTAAGCCCACCTACTATATCCTCGCGGTACTGAAGATGATGCGTGTCCTATGCATCAAAATATCTGTCAAATAAAGGACGTCAGGTGGAGCGTAAAATCTGCTGGTTATGATTCTCCAATTTATTATTAAGGGAAAGTAGCCGATTATCGGATAGGCGCCCAATATCGGATACCAAGGTTCTGGCTCTCCTGGATGCTGCAACGAAGCGAAAAAAATTGTAACTAGTACCTCTAGGTTCCTCTATCCTATAGAGACGTTGAGTGGACTTATCTGTTGTCCGTACAAGTTGTGAAAAATATTTGTTTGGTTTTTGAATTTATGAATATTTTAGAGGAGTCACTTCACAGCTGTTCTACAACTACTAAAAGAAATATGTTCAAACTGCTATGGTGGTAATTACTTTGGAGAAGAACGTTAATTTTATTATACACTTATTTTTTTAGCTAGCTGTTATAGATTAGGTCATGTCAAATGTAAAAACGTGTTGGCTCCTAATATCGGATAGTTTCCAGTCTTTAATATCAGATATGATTAGACAACGGGAACAGCGCAGACGAAGGGTGTATTTACTGTGTTCAACCATAAAAGCAAGATAAACACGGCCAATAGTGGATAAGAAGTGAATTAATTTTTCTGGATCAGATGAGAAAAGATGGAAAACTTGTAACTGTGAGAAATGTTCTTCAAAACACTCACAGCACAGTATTTTGATCTTGTACTCTGATTTTATATCTCTTAATAAACTTTTTTTCAACTTCTTTTTCTCAAATGTTGTTTTCACGGCTTATTCCCCTATCCAATATTGGGGTAACCCATCATCCGATATTAGGAGCCCATTTTTTCAAAAGTGTAAAAATGTAAATTTTTTAAAAAATTATAAAAAATTAACGTGATTGAAATATTGTTTCTAGATTGTTTAGTCTAGTAGTGAATTAAGTTTAGAAATCAAAATGTAGCCAAAAATCATGTTGCTAGTACTTTTTATTTAGTAAAAACAAAAAGTATCCGATATACGGCTACTTTCCCTTATTATTATTGTTATTATTATCCTCCCATTAAATATAACTGATTTTTAATACAATCAGCAAATCACCTGTAGACATTTCAACAAGTAATTCTCGAGGAGCTTAAAAATAAGAGATCTTCAATTTTGATTGAAGGTTCAGAATATTGTTTGTTTTTAACCAAAATTTTGGATACAAAATAGACCGACCTTACAGAGAAGTCACCAATTATTAGATAAATTATCTCTTCTAGTTTTTGTCTTATCCTTTTTTACTTTCTCTTACCTCTATATATGTTAATATATAGAGAGAGGAAGTATTGGATTCATGTCAAAAATTTGATGTCGAGATTTTGATGGATATACAGTGTATATACCATGGTATGTTACAAGCACAGAACACAACTTTCGATTACCGAAGAGGTAAGAGAACGTTGTGTGCTGTGCGACCAGCCACACCAGATTTTTTCTGAGATTTTATATTCCTGAGAAAAGTATTTTTGATAAATAACGTGCTCCCACTTACTGTATAAATCACATATTAAAAAAGAAACTTTTGTTTCAGTTGGCTTTGCATAAAACATGGATGATAATTATCATGATCATCATCATCATCTATCTTTCTCTCTCACTCTATTCCGAAAACTTTAATTGAATTGCTAGATCAGCTATTGAAAAGTTTTAATTCTGCTTACATATCTTTCTTAATTAGGTCCAAAGAAAAGGGTCCTCTTTTTTTTCTAATAATCATCAATTCTCCTCTTCTTTAATGCAAAGTCCTCTAAAATATTCATGTTAGAATGAAAATATTTTTTTTTTGCAGATAAAACTTTTTTTTTTTATTATTAAAACTCTTGTGGTTAGTTTTTTTATTCTATCACTAAGTTTTATCTAATTTTTTTTTTAATGAATATATTGTATAGTATTTTATTACCTTCAATTTTAGATTTTTAAACCTTTAATTCGAAGAAACGGTAAAAAGGAACATTACTTCGATAAAGAAAGTTGATATTGCTGATTGTATATTTACATATTTAATAATTATCTAACATGATTGTGAGTACCCTGTTTGTTGGTTGGCCAAGTGCCCCAAAGTTCCCGGGAATCGATCCCTGGATCTCCAGTTTTTCAGGGGCATCGGTGTGCTATCCATTGCACCAGTCCACCGGACCCTCGAACTAGGCCAACAAAACTTGCAATGGATAGCACACCGATGCCCCGGAAAGGCTGGAGATCCTGGGTTCGATTTCCGGGGGCCATGGGGCACTTGGTCCACAAAAAAAGCATACTCACAATCATGTTGAATACCGTATATCAATGACTAGTTAAATCCGAATAGAGATATATTGAATACAAATATCTTATTCAAAGATATAGATCTCGAAAAATATTTATAATTATTGTCAACTATTATTATTTTTAAAACATGTTATTTTAAATTAATCAATTTTTAAAATTCCGTTTAAAACACTTTGTTCATAGAAATACAAATTAACAGATTAAACGCCATATACATGGTGGATGTGCTGGGATTTTGACTAAACTATTTGTTTAATATTTATGTAAAAGTAAAAATTTTAATTTTCCCAATTATGAAAAAAATAATTAATTTGTAATTTTATTTATTTGTTATTTTGTTTAATATCTCTCTTTATTTTGCTCTAACTAAATTATAATAGAATAATTAAAATTAAATATATTTCATAATTAAAAGAGAAAATAAATAATAGAATGGAAAATTAATAATAATAGTTCTATTATGCTTATTTAAATTAAATTTTAATAATACAAAGGTAAAAAAAAAAAAAAATTAAGAGTTTTGAACATTCAAGAAGGTTAGTGGAGTAAACAAAAATTCAGAAGAATTATAATCCATCCACTTTGTTTTTTATTTTAAGTTTGAACACAACGGTAAACGTTACATGGTGGATGTGCTGGGAAACATCTGGTAATACTGATTTTTAACAATTTTAATACAAAAATACGGAAAAGGCAGGTTTAAAACAATCATCTGGTCGAATCAACTAACTGGAATTTTACCGTTTAATAGTTAATTTGGTTTTAGACTTATTTTATAACATTGTCTAGTCTTTTTTTCCAAATAGAAGAAACAATTTCTAATGATCGGGCTTAGTATCTTGAGAATAGTTCAGAATAATTATAATCCATCCACTTTATTTTTTATTTCAAGTTTTAACTCAACGGTAAACGTTACATGGTGGATGTGCTGGGAAACAGATCTGGTAATATTTATTTTTAACAATTTTAATACAAAAATACGGAAAGGGCAGGTTTAAAACAATCATCTGGTCGAATCAACCAACTGAAATTTCTTAAGTGGAGATACCGTTTAATAGATAATTCGGTTTGAGACTTATTTTATAAAATTGTCTAGTCTTTTTTTCCAAATAGAGGAAACAATTTCTAATGATCGAGCTTAGTATCCTGAGAATAGTTCAGAATAATTATAATCCATCCACTTTCTTTATTTTTTATTTTAAGTTTGAACTCAACGGTAAACCTTACATGGTGGAGGTGCTGGGAAACAGATCTGGTTTTACTGATTTTTAACAATCTTAATGCAAGAATACGGAAAGGGCAGGTTTAAAACAATCATCGGGTCGAATTAACCAACTGAAATTTCTTAAGTCGATATACTGTTTAATAGTTAAATTGGTTTCAGACTTATTTTATAACATTGCCTAGTCTTTTTTTTTCCAAATAGAGGAAACACTTTCTATTGATCGAGCTTAGTATCCTGAGAATAGTTCCAACCAAGGGTCTTAGTTCTCGTTCTGACCTTAGTCTACTTATCCTCATAAAATAAGATAGTTATCTATTTTTCTATTTATTGGGCTGTTTGTTATTCAGTTTCAAAAATTGTATGGTTAGAATGCAGCAAATGTCCTATTATCATTATCTTGATGATATATATACTATAATTCTAATCAAATGAATGATTATCAAATGTAAATTTAGTTTCGTCTCATAGTACCTATTATTATAATCAACAACGATCTTGTTTAGCCAAAAGTTGATGTTAGTAGTAATTTGTGTGCAAATCTCACCTATCAAAGGTGCGATTATTATTGAGGAGACTAAATTATTATCCGAATCAATAAGTGTAATCATTTATCTAAAAGAAGAAAAAAAACTATTTATATATTTAGCCCATAATAGACGGCCTCGTTTTTCTAAAAATAAAATGGAAATTACATGGATCGTTAGGATAATGGATAATTAGTTGTTCTCTCTGTTCCCAAGATTAGATTACAAGATTGATTTGCCCATTTAAAGTTCTGGTACTTTAACTTTTTTTTTTTATAGAACGAAATTACAAAGAATAAATATCTAGAGATCGTCAAAAAAAACTAAGGAAATAATTAAAACCATTTAAAGATACGAAATAAAAAAATTGGCAAAGTTAAATTGATGTGATCAGTATTAATTTTAACGATCTTTTATTGTATTATACAAAGTTTTTGACGATGACGTCAGCTAGAGACCTGTACAGACAAGAATAAGAGAATAAGTAATAAGCCTTTAAGACGTACCAGAAGGTGGGACAAATTTCAGAAATAATACTTATCCCTAGATCACACACCAAATTTTTTTTAGTTATTTCTGTGTTACTTACAAAATTGAAATCAAGTTACGAGCCATTTAAACTATAAAAAAAAAAACTAATTTATTATTGATTTTTTTATTTTAAATAGAATTACAATTTCATTTATCTAGCAATATTTTAATACCTTTGACTAACGATCCTATATATCCCTGAAGCACTTTGATGATTAAAAAAAAAAAAAAAAAAAAAAATAGAAAAGCTCAGTTTTTTTAAATCAGATAAAAATCGTATGTAATATTTTTTTTTTTAATGGAAAGAGAGACTTAGATAATAATAATGAATTTTGTAGAAGAGATAATATTATCATATTTTGGAATTTACCATTCGGATCAAATTAAATTTTGGATGGCCTTCAATAAAAACATAATTTTTATTTACAAAATATACAATTTTTGTAATTTTATATATCCTTTGACAAATAATAATTTGAAAAATAATAATTCTGATTCAAATTACTATAAAAAAAAAAAACAGGCGAAAATGCCTAAAGACATTTAAGATATTGAATTTGGTTCTTGTGGGGGCGACCAAAGGCTTAGGTGAAATGCCTAGAGACCTTCTAAAGAGTAAACTTGGTTCTTGTGGGAGCAGCTAGAGGGCAGGCGAACTTTAATCTTTTGAAGGTCTTTAGGCATTTCACCTACCCTTTAGCTGCTCCCACAAGGATCACCTTTAATCTTTTGATCTCTTGGAATTTCGCGAAGGGCGAAAGTTGGTTCTTCGGGGAGCAGCTATAAGGCTGGCGAAATTTCTAGAGACCTTCAAATGATTACAGTTGATCCTTGTGGGAGCAGCTAAAGGGTAGGTGAAATTCCTAGAGACCTTCAAAAGATTAAAGTTGATCCTTGTGGGAGCAGCTAAAGGGCAGGCGAAATTCCTAGAGACCTTCAAAAGATTAAAGTTGATCCTTGTGGGAGCAGCTAGAGGGCAGGCGAAATTCCTAGAGACCTTCAAATGATTAAAGTTGATCCTTGTGGGAGCAGCTAGAGGGCAGGCGAAATTCCTAGAGACCTTCAAAAGATTAAAGTTGATCCTTGTGGGAGCAGCTAAAGGGCAGGCGAAATTCCTAGAGACCTTCAAAAGATTAAAGTTGATGCTTGTGGGAGCAGCTAGAGGGCAGGCGAAATTCCTAGAGATCTTCACATGATTAAAGTTGATCCTTGTGGGAGCAGCTAGAGGGCAGGCGAAATTCCTAGAGACCTTCAAAAGATTAAAGTTGATGCCTCTGCTCCACTTGTGGGAGCAGCTAGAGGGCAGGCGAAATTCCTAGAGACCTTCAAAAGATTAAAGTTGATCCTTGTGGGAGCAGCTAGAGGGCAGGCGAAATTCCTAGAGACCTTCAAAAGATTAAAGTTGATCCTTGTGGGAGCAGCTAGAGGGCAGGCGAAATTCATAGAGACCTTCAAAAGATTAAAGTTGATGCCCTCTAGCTGCTCCACAAGCATCACTTGTGGGAGCAGCTAGAGGGCAGGCGAAATTCCTAGAGACCTTCAAAAGATTAAAGTTGATCCTTGTGGGAGCAGCTAGAGGGCAGGCGAAATTCCTAGAGACCTTCAAATGATTAAAGTTGATCCTTGTGGGAGCAGCTAGAGGGCAGGCGAAATTCCTAGAGACCTTCAAAAGATTAAAGTTGATCCTTGTGGGAGCAGCTAGAAGGCTGGTGAAATTTCTAGAGATCTTCAAATGATTAAAGTTGATCCTTGTGGGAGCAGCTAGAGGGCAGGCGAAATTCCTAGAGACCTTCAAATGATTAAAGTTGATCCTTGTGGGAGCAGCTAGAGGGCAGGCGAAATTCCTAGAGACCTTCAAAAGATTAAAGTTGATCCTTGTGGGAGCAGCTAGAAGGCTGGTGAAATTTCTAGAGATCTTCAAATGATTAAAGTTGATCCTTGTGGGAGCAGCTAGAGGGCAGGCGAAATTCCTAGAGACCTTCAAAAGATTAAAGTTGATCCTTGTGGGAGCAGCTAGAGGGCAGGCGAAATTCCTAGAGACCTTCAAAAGATTAAAGTTGATGCTCCTCTAGCTGCTCCCACAAGCATCACTTGTGGGAGCAGCTAGAGGGCAGGCGAAATTCCTAGAGACCTTCAAAAGATTAAAGTTGATCCTTGTGGGAGCAGCTAGAGGGCAGGCGAAATTCCTAGAGACCTTCAAATGATTAAAGTTGATCCTTGTGGGAGCAGCTAGAGGGCAGGCGAAATTCCTAGAGACCTTCAAAAGATTAAAGTTGATCCTTGTGGGAGCAGCTAGAAGGCTGGCGAAATTTCTAGAGACCTTCAAATGATTAAAGTTGATCCTTGTGGGAGCAGCTAGAGGGCAGGCGAAATTCCTAGAGACCTTCAAATGATTAAAGTTGATCCTTGTGGGAGCAGCTAGAGGGCAGGCGAAATTCCTAGAGACCTTCAAAAGATTAAAGTTGATCCTTGTGGGAGCAGCTAGAAGGCTGGTGAAATTTCTAGAGATCTTCAAATGATTAAAGTTGATCCTTGTGGGAGCAGCTAGAGGGCAGGCGAAATTCCTAGAGACCTTCAAAAGATTAAAGTTGATCCTTGTGGGAGCAGCTAGAGGGCAGGCGAAATTCCTAGAGACCTTCAAAAGATTACAGTTGATCCTTGTGGGCAGGCGAAATGCCTATCAGATCGAAAATTTCGTTCAATCAGTATTTCAATGTTTTTAAATTTGTTTAAATTCTTTTTCGGTTATTGAAATAAATTTTCCGCTTGAGACGAGATGCGAAGCCTTAAATATGTAAATATACGGTATAATTCATTTAGAGATGCTACTCTTGTGGTCAAATAAAATATATGAATGTTGGTAATTAGAGTATAAGCTCTAATTTAATCTGATTTTTTTGTTATAGTACGGGCGCGGAGCCCCCTATTGGCAATGGCGGTTTATCCAGTCAAGAGATGCGTGTCGTCTGCACAGAGCTTAAACACGTAACACACGAAACAGCTCTTCTCGTCACTCACTTCACTGTCGGATGGTAAATATATAATTAAAATTTTATATTCTTAATTAAATAATACAATTGATCTCATTCTCTAGTTGCATTTTGTTATTGATGAATTCAAAGGAGAGACAGGTCATGAACAAGGTCACTCTCGCTCTTTTTTCCTTATTTCTTCCACGTGATTATGCATATTTTTTTTAAATTAGAAAGGAATTCATATACCTTTAAGGCAAATGTTATTTTTGAAATCAGAAACCGAGAAATTCATTCTAGTACCATTGTCCGGAATGTTAATGAATTTAAATTTTTATAAAAGGATTTTTCAACCTGATTTAAATAATCTTTGTCATTAATAATAAAAAAAAAATGTAAAGGAATATAAATAGAAATAAGAAAGAAAAATAATACATATGAATTAAAAAAAACTAATGCGCGTTATTTTCTAAATTTTAGCTTAGAGGCTTAATAAATAGTTTCTTAAAAAGAAAATTTACTATATATTCTTGACAAAATTTATAAATGTGATTTATGCAATAATTTGGAAATGATAAAACAATGATCAATTACAGAGACCCTCAAAAGTTAAAATTTCCTAAAAGATTAAAGTTTGTTCTTGTTGAGAACGACCAAAGAGCTGGCGAAATGCCTAGAGACCCCTAAAAGATCAAAGTTTGTTCTTGTTGGGGGCGACCAAAGGGCAGGCCTAAAGCCTAGAGACCTCTAAAAGATGTTACCTTTTATCCTGGTGTAGGTATATTGTTCAGGGAGACGGGTTGGGATCCTCTTCTTCGTTGGGTAATCACAAAAATAAAAAGACCAACTTAACGAAAAAGCAGAATGTATTTGAAACCAAAAGATTAACAATAGTAAACTCATTTTGAGTATTTTATATACATAAATTAACTAAAATATATCCAGGATAAATATAAATAGACAACTTTAATTAATAATGGGAGACTGGGAATTAATCCGCCACTGCGACCATGCACAGGCCTTGTCCTCAGGTCTCAGAGTGACTCACTCAATTCTCGCTGCTGGGCTTATCGCCCGGGCAAAAGACCTTTGCTTTCTTCCTTCAGCAAATGACCAAATGGAAATTTAAAGAAAAACCCACAAAATTAAAATAAATTTGTGTATCCGTAACAAAGGCTAACGTTAGTTCTTGTGGCAGGCAAAAGTAGAGAGACTCTTAAAAGATCAAAGTTGGTTCTTGTGGGGGCGACCAAAGAACAGGCGAAATACCTAGAGACCTCTAAAAAGATTAAAGTTGGTTCTTGTGGGGGCGACCAAAGGACAGGCGAAACACCTAGAGACCTCTAAAAAGATTAAAGTTGGTTCTTGTGGGGGCGACCAAAGGACAGGCGAAACACCTAGAGACCTCTAAAAAGATTAAAGTTGGTTCTTGTGGGGGCGACCAAAGGGCAGGCGAAACACCTAGAGACCTCTAAAAAGATTAAAGTTGGTTCTTGTGGGGGCGACCAAAGGACAGGCGAAATACCTAGAGACCTCTAAAAAGATTAAAGTTGGTTCTTGTGGGGGCGACCAAAGGACAGGCGAAACACCTAGAGACCTCTAAAAAGATTAAAGTTGGTTCTTGTGGGGGCGACCAAAGGACAGGCGAAACACCTAGAGACCTCTAAAAAGATTAAAGTTGGTTCTTGTGGGGGCGACCAAAGGACAGGCGAAACACCTAGAGACCTCTAAAAAGATTAAAGTTGGTTCTTGTGGGGGCGACCAAAGGGCAGGCGAAACACCTAGAGACCTCTAAAAAGATTAAAGTTGGTTCTTGTGGGGGCGACCAAAGGACAGGCGAAATATCTAGAGACCTCTAAAAAGATTAAAGTTGGTTCTTGTGGGGGCGACCAAAGGGCAGGCGAAACACCTAGAGACCTCTAAAAAGATTAAAGTTGGTTCTTGTGGGGGCGACCAAAGGACAGGCGAAACACCTAGAGACCTCTAAAAAGATTAAAGTTGGTTCTTGTGGGGGCGACCAAAGGGCAGGCGAAATATCTAGAGACCTCTAAAAAGATTAAAGTTGGTTCTTGTGGGGGCGACCAAAGGACAGGCGAAATACCTAGAGACCTCTAAAAAGATTAAAGTTGGTTCTTGTGGGGGCGACCAAAGGACAGGCGAAACACCTAGAGACCTCTAAAAAGATTAAAGTTGGTTCTTGTGGGGGCGACCAAAGGACAGGCGAAACACCTAGAGACCTCTAAAAAGATTAAAGTTGGTTCTTGTGGGGGCGACCAAAGGGCAGGCGAAACACCTAGAGACCTCTAAAAGATTAAAGTTGGTTCTTGTGGGGGCGACCAAAGGACAGGCGAAACACCTAGAGACCTCTAAAAAGATTAAAGTTGGTTCTTGTGGGGGCGACCAAAGGACAGGCGAAACACCTAGAGACCTCTAAAAAGATTAAAGTTGGTTCTTGTGGGGGCGACCAAAGGACAGGCGAAATACCTAGAGACCTCTCAGGTTGAAAATTGGTTGAGTCAGTAGAACTTACCAACAAGTCTAATATAAAAAGGAGAGCTTAGAGTAGTGCTACTGAAACGTAGAGATCTTCTAAATAAAGATTCCTTAAAATAACACTACAGCGAATCTTCTTCTTTCGCTGTGGCTTATCCCTTTTTTTTCTAGGAGTTGCTCATTTTTATTTTCATTTTCCACAATGCCCTATCCTGCGCCTCCTCATACTCCAATCCCCAATCACCATCTTCTTTTGGGTCTTTCCCTTGGTCTCTTTCCTTCCACCTTCAAATCTAACATTATTTTCCCCACATACTCCTTTTCTCTTCTCATCACATCCAAACCATATCAGCCTACTTTCCTGGATCTTTTTTGATACCTCCACCACTCCTGCCATTCCTTGGATCTTCTCATTCCTCACTCTATCCCATCTTGTTATTCCCAATGCCCATCTCACCATTCTCATTTCCACCACATCCAACTTTCTTTATCGGCCAGGTCTCACGGCCATAAATCATACCGTTTGGAAATATTTTCCCTTTGCCTTGGCATTTACCTTCCTATCGCACACGACTCCAGACACCCTTCTCCAATTCATCCAACCAACTCGAATCCTGTCCGCGAATAATTACAATAATTTTTTTTTAATACAAATGTATATAACTTACAAGTATTTTTTTTTTTTTTTTTTTTTTATTAAAAAAATCAATATTGAATATCATAATTCTCTTCACTGATGTTGTTGACTAATAATTTCATTTTAGTTATTGACTATGAATGATAAATGAAAAAAAAAAAAAAAAAGAAAGAGAAAACAAGGAAATAGCGTTAATAAATTTGTTATTTTATATAAAGAACAATTCAGCCGAACATTTATTGTTATTGATTTGTTGTTATAAAATAATTTATCAATTTTTTTTTTGCTGTTAAATGTCTAATTTTATAGGGAGTGAGAAATATTTTGATTAATTTTATATAGAGCTTTCTTTTATTATTTTTCCACCTTTAAGGAGCAATGTTCAATGAATAATTAAATAGTAATTACTGCTATTACAGAAGCATTTAATTTGGATATATGCGCATCGAGGGGAGGCAGGCAACAATCTTGTTGTGCCTGAAAATTTTTGAATATTTATAATTAATAATTTAACATAATTAAAGGGAGTCTGACTATATCAAATAAACGATGACTCACAGTCTAGACATAAGAAAGATCTAATTCTTTCCCACCGATAATAAAATTATTATCATCAATATATCATATAGCACCTGGAAAGAAAAACAAGAGAGACTTCTCACGATATTTGAAACTGTCAAATTGCTAAAAGACGATCACTAGGCAACATGAACTGCCAAGTTGCATCTGGACGTCATCAAAATTTATAAAGAATAAGCATTTACCGTGGGACCCTATGTCCCCACCATCAACTAACTGCTATATAAGCTCCAAGTCAGAAAGAAGCATTAGCATTGCCTCCCGACTCACGGGCCATTACACATGTATATTTTATAACATAACCTCCTATATCTTTATATACTATCACGAATGTATACATATATATATATCCAAGTTCATAATAAAACTATTATAATTTCAACTACATCTTTTATTGGTTGACCTGGTTCCAAGTAACCAAGAGAATACTTGGTGGTGGCGGCGAAAACTACTACTGGAAGAACATCTAAGACAACAACCAGACACAACTAATTGGTGGCCATAACAATCTTTCTAAATTTATTTCAATTGAATTCGATACCAATCAATGGAATTAAATATAGAGAGGGTCTAAATGGCCTCGGATGCCGAAAAAAGTGTTAAGAAATTCAAATATAAAAAAATTACGAATTATCTTCTACTGATGATAAATAAAATTATACGATATAAGCCTATAAATATGAAGATTTATTATTCCAGTAGTAAATTATAGTCTGTTGCGAATAGAAAAAGACCGTATAGCGTTTTATAAACATTTCTTCATTAAAAATAAAAATATGTCTTTTTAATATTGAAAAATTGTGAATATAAAAACAAATTGTGTGGTTTTATGAAACCACAATGCAAGTGAAACTTTTTTTCGGATCCTAGGCATTTAACTGAAAAAAATATAGTTAATAAATATATGAAAAATATATAAATAATATTTTTATTAACAAACGAAACGACATGAATTAATGAATTGGTGACTCCCCACCATGTCCACACCTTCACTAGAGCTCTAGCAACAGTAGCGCATTCTCGTAGTGTAATAAAGAAACCTGGTGTGAGTCGTCGGTGACGTCATGGCTTGTAATGCGACATGGGCGAAAAAAATTTGAGGCGATGGAATAAAAGTTTCACTTTAAAAATTATATACCTTTAGATTAAAAAAAAGTCGTATTTAGTATTCTCTAAAAACAGACGTTAAAATTTAAAATAAACAAATGGGTGTTAAAAAGTAATGTAAAAACAATCAGCGTTAAAAAAATGCTATTCTCTAAACAAAGTTTTAACATCGGCGTTAACGTGTTGATTTTATTTCAAAGCTATCAAAATCATAACCTTACTTTTTAGGTTAAGGACGCCATTTTTATTTTAAACACTACGTTAAAATATTAAAGCCCCTAAACATGGCTTTAATTTTTAACACTATTTACTAAATGTTAACGCTTAGTTTTAAATTTTTTTTTACAGAATAGCTATTTGAGGCAAGGAAGTGATTTTTAATAGCATTTTTTAACGCTTACATTATTTTTTAACACCCATTTGTTTATTTTAAATTTTAACGTCAGTTTTTAGAGAATAGACCTGTCTATATGTGTTGGTAGGCCTAATACTCGTTGCCTTAAGTTACATAAAACTTCAGAACATATGCATTATTTAATGTCAATAAAAAAAAAAAGATAATCATATTTAAATATTAAAATTCAAACGACAATATAAAGGATTTAAAACGGAAGATTAAAAAAAACTTATTTTTATTTACTTTTATTAAGATGAAGATTAAACGAATTAATTCATTTTTTTACATAATAGGAATGCATGTTCATTTTTAGGGCTTTGCTAGTTCATTAAAATTCATTTGAAAAAAAAAATTCACTTCACAATGGGAATTGTCTGGTTTTATGAAACCACGATGCAAGGGAAACTTTTTTTTTTGGATCGTAGGCATTTAACTGAAAATTTTCAGAAAATATTCGATTTAGGGCGGGTTGCATCAGTTAGTTGACTTTTGGCTAACAAGGGGAGTGCATTGCCTTCATGTCACCGATTTGAACGAAAATTTTTTTATGTGTAGTTCTTAATGAAAAACAAATTCTGTTAAAACGAGAGAACGCACTTCTCAACCGTTCGTCTAAAAAAAATGTTAAAGATTTTGCCAGCATGCCTTAAGCCGTTGCTAACAATAATATTTAGAAAAGCCGCAATGGGTAGATCAGTAGCGTTCATTCTTTGTAATTAAATCCCGAGTTCGAATCTCGCCCTGTGCAACTTTTTTTTTTTTGTGTAATCTATTTATTTTTTTTGATTTCTAAAAATATTTTTTAATTGATATTAATAAATAAATAAAACTTCTTTTTTTAATTATTGGCTTTTAATTTTTGACATGTTGTTCCATATATTTAAAGAAAATACAAATGCTTTCTGTCAAAAATATAATATATATAAGGAAATATTTAATATTATACGAGAAATATGTTACTAATAAAAATTTTCAAAAATTTATTATATTGTTATGTAATCATTAAATATTAAATATTATTGTAAATTTATTTATGTGTTCAATTAATAGTAATATATTTCTCGTATAATATTAAATATTTCCTTATATTAAAATATATTTTTGACAGAAAGCATTCAAATTTTCTTTAAATATATGGAACAACATGTTAAAAATTAAAAGTCAATAATTAAAAAAAAAAACGTTTTATTTATTTATTAATATTAAAAAACATTCTTAGAAATCCCAAAAATATAAATGACACAAAAAAAATAGTTGCACAGGGCGAGATTCGAACTCGGGATTTCATGTTTACAAAGAATTAACGCTACTAATCTAACCACAATGGCTTTTTGAATTGTTATTGTTAGCAACTGCATGCTGGCAAAATCTTTAACATTTCTTTTAGACGAGCGGTTGAGTAGTGCGGTCTCTCGCTTTAACAGAATTTGTTTTTCATTAAGATACTACACATAAAAAATTTTCGTTCAAATCGGTGAAGCCTATGCACTCCCCTTGTAAGTGCAGAAACCCACTTGTTTTATACTTTTTGCAAAATATACGATATTTCATCATTTTATTGTTAAAAGAAGTAGATATATTTGTTACTTTTCTTTAGATTCCTCTTAAAATGATGAAATGTGATATATTTTACAATCTGTTATAGGCTAGGGCCGCTTCAATCAGATCTCGTCGCCATTTTGCTACCAATCAGATAACCTAACTTTTGAGTAATTTCATCTAGAAATATGGTGAATTATAGCCAAGGTCTCTGTTAAGTTAGCTAAGACCCAAAGTTCTGTTTAAGATTTAATAAAGGGGTGATATTAGGAACACAAGCCTAGCACAAGGATCCTAACTTCACGAATATAAATGACAGAAACAATCTGCAATCTTATCGCTTTTTTGTTAATATTCATTTTATAGCAGTCAGGATTATACAAAAGAATAGTTTTTGTGTTTAACTCGTATTTTCTTTTGTTTGCAGCCAGAGTGGATATATTTGCATGATGTTTTATCGACGTGATGGCCATGTGATTGAAGTTCAAACAGGTATTATAACTTCTTAGATGAAATATTATCTTAAATTAATTTAAAAAAAAAAAATAAAAAATTATTATCTCGCTTCCAATATCAGCTAGGTCCCAACTTTAATAATAATAATAATATTGATAATACCAAAACTTATTCTAACTTGGGTTAATTATAGTATTTCACCTTAGTTGGCTGTCAATCTAATTGGCTTTTAATTTTTAACATGTTGTTATATATATTTAAAGAAAATTCAAATGCTTTCTGTCAAAAATATAATACAGTATAAGGAAATATTTAATATTATACGAGAAATATATTACTATATTAATTGAACACATAAATAAATGTACAATAATATTTAATATTTAATAAATACAAAAAAATTTTGAAAATTTTTGAAATTTTCTTTATTGTTATGTATTCATTAAATATTAAATAGTATTGTACATTTATTTATGTGTTCAATTAATAGTAATATATTTCTCGTATAATATTAAATATTTCCTTATACTGTATTATATTTTTGACAGAAAGCATTTGAATTTTCTTTAAATATATGTAACAACATGTTAAAAATTACAAGCCAATAATTAAAAACAACTTTTTAATTATTTATTAATATCAAAAAATATTCTTAGAAATCCAAAAAAAAAAAAATAAATTACACAAAAAAATTAGTTGCATAGGGCGAGATTCGAACTCCTGATTTCATGTTTACAAAGAATGAAGGCTACCTTTCCCCCGATCTACCCATCGCGGCTTTTGTAAATGTTATTGTTAGCAACGGCTGGCAAAAGCTTTAACATTTTTTTTTTAGACGAACGGTTGATTAGTGCGTTCTCTCGCTTTAACAGAATTTGTTTTTACTACACATAAAAAAATTTTCGTTCAAATCGGTGTTATGAAGGCTATGCACTCTGTAAATGATAAAGACAACATTCTTTAATAATTTTAATTTTTCAGGTTCGCAAACTCGCAGGCTCGAGGATGCGTGCCATCCGAGCTTTTTTAATCGAAACTTGTTGCCATACGTCACTCTTGTCAGTAAGTATAGCAAAATTTAGTTTCCAAGATTAGATTCTTTGCTTTTAATATCAAATTCTCTCTCTTCAATATTTCTCTGGATAACGAATTTATTATTGTAACTTGCGCATCACGGGGATGTAGGGAACAGTCCCACCCTAATTGAATTTGTTTTTTTTCTAGCATCGAGTCCAGAGGCTCGACAATGCCCTTATGTGGGCAAATTTAGTGTGACAGGGGTGAGTAGAATGCCTACCTCAGTGGCGACATCTTCCTCCTCCTCGATGACGTCATCGTCGTCGTCGTCTTCTTCGTTAGGACGAGGAGACAGAAACGTTTTTGAGCCATTGGGTCTACACCGTCGTGTGCGAGATCATTCCGGCAGAAGAAGACGTAGACTACGAAGAGAGGCCGGTGGCGAAAGCGGTGGTCCCGACACCGAGTGTTTAGAGGAGTTTACCAGTTTGGTCGTCGGCTGTAACACCATGGACACCATGGAATTTAGAAGTGATTGTACCAACACAGAACTTGTTTCTGGTAAGTATAATATTTTAAAATAATCATAAATTAAAAGATCTGGTGTCAACGCACAGCACACAACTTTCTCTTACCTTCGGTTATCGAAAGTTGTGTTCTGTGCTTGTTACACGAGATTGTGTACGCCCAATATAACTTGGCGAGGGTATATATATTTAGACATTAACCTGGCTCTGAAGATGGTCCCATATGCGACCGAAACGTCGGTTTGACAATAAATTGAAATATTCTTTCTGCCAAATTTGAATAAAATTATAACCAAATCTGATTAATGTGGTATATCTTAACAACAACACCTAATCTAAAGGCGTGTGTGATATTTTCAATTTTAAAAAGATGTTAAAAAAAAAAGAATCAACAAATACGTTAAAAAAAAAACTTGCTAATAGAAAAATATTGACATATAAATAAATCTTTCTATTTATAAAATAAAGAGAACCTAAATAATAGTAAATAAGGCCTTTTGTCAATTAAAAAAGAAAAAGTTTATAACACTCGGCGAGGTATAACTATGTTATGCAAATAAAATCTTAGTACTCCTGGCAGTTAGACAACCAAACGTGTTTGTTTGTCTTAAATAGGCCTATTTAATTAAAATAATTATCCCAATTAGGCCTAGTTTACTTGGTAAAATAAAAACATGAATCCAATACTTTCTCTCTATATATATTAACATAAATATAGGTAAGAGAAAATAAAAATCAATATTTATTAAACGGTACCTTCCATAAGGGACACACAAACAAACCGTAGAAGAATCGCTTCTATATACCCTACACTTAATAAATAATTTTTTTCTGATATTTATTTTCAAAATTAAAGACTCTTGGGTGAAAATTAAACACTTAAAACATAATTTTCTTTAAATAAGCAAAATTAACCCAAGTTTAAAGCAAATATTCAAATATCCTTTGAAATAATAGATATAAGAAAGAGAAGAACGAACAAATGATGTTAAACAATCATTAAGCAAGAAAAAATATAGATGATGTTTGCTTAAAAAAAAAGGATTAGGTATTCAAATTACTATTCCAAAGTAATTAAGGTTACTTTTATTTAATTTAACGTGTTCTATTTTATTGTCTACTAGTAATAATTACATTATTAAATTAAATTAAAATCTAATCGTATGGAGGTCACCTTACCTGTAAATTAAAATCGATCCAAGAACAAAAAATGATTTTTTTTTTCACTTCCCGGGACAATTTTTAGTTCCAGATACACACTAAATAGTTTTTAGTCTGGCCTAAAAAATCACTCTCGTAAATTCTTTACACACTGAAAAAAGTCCCATTAAAATCCGTCAACTAGTTTTTTGGTAGTCCATGCTTCGCTTCGCTTCGCTTCGCTCGCTCTTGTAGTTAGCTGGGGGGCAAAGACCCCCAGACCCTCCACTGGGGGCATAGCCCCCCCGGGCCCCCGTGTTTTTTAAATGACTTAACGTCTTCTTTAATGGCTTAACGTCTTTCTTTATGACTTCAACTTCTTTTATCCACAATTCAACTTTACTCTAACTTTTACTAATTCATCTTTCACATTTTCACACTCTTTTAATCATTCATACGGTCAGCCTACATCCTTCACCAACCATTGCCACCACTTACTAAATAATCGTGATATCAACCACATTTTAAAAAACATCAAAAAACTTTCATTTCCATTCTCATTCTAATCATTTATTTTTTATAATTTACTAAATTACTCTTTCTTTTTCCTTTCTTAGTTCTTTCTTAGAAAAAAAAAACGAAGAAAAAATCTTCTAAATTTTCCAACAGAAAAAAGAAAACCCTAAGAAGTTTCATTTTTATTGTATTTCCAATACATTTTCTTTATTAAACTCTTGATTTAATCCATATGCTCAATTTTTATTTAGTATTAACAAATTTTTTCGGCCTATTTTTATGTTTATAAAATTTTAGAATTTTTATTTTTGTTATGTTGGTAGAATCTAAATACATGGGTTGGTTAAGATTAAATAGATATATATATATTTAATATATGGAAAAAATGTTTAAAATAAAAGAATTAAAATTAAATCACAAAGAGTAATAATAATAATATTTCAAAGAGTATGTTAATGGTGATGGGGCAACTCGTAACTGTCAAGTGTCAAAAAAAAGTATGGTTAAAAGAGGTTATTCCTCCATATTTAAGAAAAAAAAAATGGCCGCCTTTGTTATGATTTTGATTAAAATAATAAATAAAAATTTTAATTTTCAAATGAAATTTCATTCATTTGTTTAAAAATTGTAATTTACAATAAAATTTCAAAATTTATTTTAAATGTATTAGCAATGTCGTATGAACTACGAAACTACTTGACGGATTTTAATGGGGCTTTAAGAGAATTTTTTTTAAATGTAATAATGGGTCGTTTTGATAACTTACCTACCCCAACATTAAAATAGCCTCCCTATGGAGAAATACATGGTGTTTGTCCTTCAGCTATTTTAATGCTATTTTAATGCTGAAGGACAAACACCATGTATTTCCCCATAGGGAGGCTATTTTAATGTTGGGGTAGATAAGTTATCAAAACGACCCATATAATTATTACTAGCAATAATACTTAAATGTTGATAAATAAAAGATGAATTTAGATTGAAATTAATTAAAAAATGTGTTGTTTTTGTTTTTAGCGTACTCGTGTCACGGTAAATGGGAGGAGAATGGGACCCACTTCCTGATCACAACGCCGTTGTCCCGCTCGTCACACGGTGCCCGGCGTTATTGTTTTATCTATCGAGAGTTGGTAGGGGGACTTGTAGCATTTACAAGTTCCTCTGATACTTGTTTAAGGGACGCCCGCCCTGGCGCTTCAGGCTCCCTTGCCTTCAACATCACAGGCCAAGGTAACTCACTTTAAATACTTCTAATTTAAGAAATAGTTTCAATAATATTGTCTAATTTCTTATTCAAGTTGTGTTACGTTAGTTTTTTTAAATGCTTTTATTTAACTTACTCTTTCAAGGTCACCTACTTTTAGTCTTTGCTTAAGACACTTCTCGATGAGCTAGAGGTGTGAAATTTGATATTTATAGGTTATTTTTGATGACAGCAATTGTATGGAAATTTTTATCAAAATAGGCCAAACTAATGTGGTACTTTATTTGAAGCCTCACGCTTCCTCCTTTATTTTTTAAATACTCTATCTATAATTTAAAAAAATTTAAAATAAAATGCTTTTATTTAAATTGCACTAAAAAAAATCTGGTGTGACTGGCGCACAGCACACAACTTTCTCTTACCTTCGGTAATCGAAAGTTGTGTTCTGTGCTTGTCACACCAGATTTTTTGTGTCTAAATGTATTTAGTTTCCGACAGTAGGGTACAATTGAATTCAAGATGTAAAATTTATAAGTATGGCAAAATATTTATATTTTGATACCATGGCAACCATATCTCCTATATTTCCTATGAAATACAAGAGTAAAGTGGTCTTCAGAAGATTTCAATGACAAAATGAGAATATATATTTTAAAGAGCATCTAAAAAATAATTGATTTTTGAATTTTAAAAAAAATCGTTGGAGCAAATTTTGAGAAAATCGAAAAAAACTGAAAAAGTACATCAGTAAAGTACTAGTACTCTTTGGCCGATTTTGATTAAAAGCTTATTTTTCCGGTCCCGGGGGGTGTTTAACTTAAATATAAAATTTCAGCCTCATAGCTCAATTCCTTCATGCTTAAAATTGAACACACACCCACCCACCCACCCACAGACAGACCATGTCGCGAAAACCACTTTTTTGGATTCAGGGGACCTCAAAACGTGAAGATGCATCAAAATCTCGACATCGAATTTTTGACATGAATCCAATACTTTCTCTCTATATATATATTACATATATACATAGGTAAGAGAAAGTAAAAAGAAATAATTTAATTTAATTGTTCTTTTTAAAAGTGTTGAATATTCATGACTTAAAATAAAAGCGTGGGCGCTTATTGCGCTTAAGGAATTGTCTATGGCCTTAGAATCCCTTCGCAACGCCCCATGCTTTTATTTCAAGTCATGAATATTCAACAATTTTAACAAGAACAATTATTGCTGGCTTGTTATTGGTATTATTGTATTTTCTTGATTATTATTCAATCATTCAACATATTAATATTATTAATTATTCACAACTTTTTTAATAAAAAAAATATTTATGTTCATTACATATATGATTGAATATTTGATTGTATGCCTATATTGACAGCCTGCATGGTAATTATAATTCCTAAGATTTACACTAGGTCATAATATTGTAAAATTCAACAAATAAAATATACTCTGTGTTGTTATAGCTCTGAAGATGGTCTTGACCAAGACCGAAACGTCAGCATAGAGGCCTTAATAAACGAAATATTCTTTTCTTTATACGCTAAGAACAATTAAATTAAATTATTTCTCTTTTTTAGTGCAATTTAAATAAAAGCATTTTTTTTTTTATTTTAAACTTTTTAGTCTTTTTTATTATAAATACAGTATTAATAAAAAAAAAAAAGGAATGGAGGAAGCGTGAGGCTTCAAATAAAGTACCACATTAGTTTGGCCTATTTTGATAAAAATTTCCATACAATTGCTGTCATCAAAAATGACCTATAAATATCAAATTTCACACCTCTAGCTCATCCGGAAGTGTCTTAAGCAAAGACTAAAAGTTGGTGACCTTGAAAGAGTAAGTTAAATAAAAGCATTTAAAAAAAAGACTAAAAAGTTTAAAATAAAAATATAATATTTCATTGAGGTGTAGAGCTAATAATATAATTTAAGGTTCAGGAAATCCCAAATGAGCTACAGAACACAGCTAGTCGTTTTTTCAATTTTTATTTAAGAGCAATTCATATTCCAATTCATGGATTTTTGCCATGGAAACTGAAAATTCACTTTTTTTCATTTTATTCTCAAATCACAAGGTAGTCTGCTATTAATGGATGTCAAACAAAAACTAAAAGAGCCAACTGGTTCAAATTTCGACCGGAGTCAGCTGATAGTTGCCTGCTGACAGGAGCAGTGTTGCCATTTCAGTTAAGAGGCGGGAAATTCAAAAAGTCACGGACTTATTCACCTGTCATCGTAATATAGGACAGGTCTCTCTTAATGATAAAAAAGACATACGTATATATAACATACATAAAAAGTTCATTTACATTATTTATTATAACTATTTTTAAAATAAAAGGAAATTTAAAATTAATTAATCAACATAAATCTTCTTTCTTTTTATAATAGTATTCATTTAAGCTATATATTGTACTGAAGGCCAGAAAATATATATGTATTTATTTAAAAAAATATCATTTTTGCTAATCGCTTTTTTCTATCCTTGGACTAATTTTTCTAGAAAAAAATCTGGTGTGACTGTTGTTTGAAAAATGCGTTCTCTGCTGGCCACACCAGATTTTTAGTTTCTAAAATGAAAGATGTAATTTTTTTAAACACTCGCACTTTTTTCACACTCACACTCACACACATCCCAGAAGGGTATAAAAAATTGTAATTTAAATATAAAATTTCAATCTCCTAGCTTTTTTCGTTTTTGGGATATTTTGTTCACAGACAGAGATTGTGAAAATATTATAAAATACAAAATAATAGAGAACTAATTGGTGAGAACATTCAAAAGGTTAGGTCTGAGATATGTAATATTCTTAAGGGGGTTCAGTATACAAAAAAGTATACCCAATTTATAAAAATCTGGTGTGACTGGCGCACAGCACACAACTTTCTCTTACCTTCGGTAATCGAAAGTTGTGTACTGTGCTTGTCACACCAGATTTTTTGTGTCTACATGTATTTAAGTTCCCGGCAGTAGGGAATATTTGAATTCAGATGTAAATTTATAAGTATGGGAAAATATTTATATTTTGTAACCATGACAACCATTTCTCCTATCTTTCCTATGAAGCACAAGAGTAAAGTGTGCTTCAAACAATTTTGAGGGCAAAACGAGAATATACATTTGAAAGAGCATCTAAAAAAATAATTGATTTTTGAATTTAAAAAAAAATCGTTAGAGCAAATTTTGAGAAAATCGAAAAAAACTGAAAAAGTACATCAGTAAAGTACTAGTACTCTTTGGCCGATTTTGATTAAAAGCTTATTTTTCCGGTCCCGGGGGTGTTTAACTTAAATATAAAATTTCAGCCTCATAGCTCAATTCCTTCATGCTTAAAAGTGAACACAGACACACACACACACACAGACACACAGACACACACACAGACAGACAGACCATGTCGCGAAAACCACTTTTTGGATTCAGGGGACCTCAAAACGTGAAGATCCATCAAAATCTCGACATCGAATTTTTGACATGAATCCAATACTTTCTCTCTATATATATATTACATATATACATAGGTAAGAGAAAGTAAAAACATATAAATATCTGGTATATAAATATAGGCTAATAGAGGATCGGCTGTTAGACTAGCCTGCCATCTTTTGCAAGAGTGCTGAACTATTTGACACCTAATTTTAAAATATATCTACCAATCTTATTTTAAAATTTTCTTAATTAATATGTGATTATTAATAACAATAAATTCATTTTTTTAATTTAAAAAAAAAAATGAAAGATTATTGGCTTTCATCATGTAAATAATCCTTGGCTATAATCAGTGGCGTCATTTGGGGGACAGCCCCCCCCCCCCCCCAAGGGCTCTGATTTTTATAAAATTTTATATTATTCTAAATAAAATACTCCAAAATACATCTACAAGTATACAAACTGTACAAAATTAAACAATTAATTAAATTAAATATATTTTGGCCAAATTCGAGTACCCATTTGTAAGTAAATTTTATGAAAAAAAAATGTTTGCCCCCCCCCCCCAAGAAAAAGTTGAAATGACGCCACTGGCTATAATTGTAATGTTTTTTATAAAAAAAAAAACACACACTTTTTTTTTAATCACACTCCTAAACACATTCACACGCTATCTTGGTCAAAAAGTGCAAACCTACCCCAAACTGTCTAGAACAAAAAGTGCAATTTTTGCACATTTTGATATCTTTTTACTTTCTCTTACCTATGTATATATGTAATATATATATAGAGAGAAAGTATTGGATTCATGTCAAAAATTCGATGTCGAGATTTTGATGGATCTTCACGTTTTGAGGTCCCCTGAATCCAAAAAAGTGGTTTTCGCGACATGGTCTGTCTGTGGGTGGGTGGGTGGGTGGGTGTGTGGGTGTGTGTTCAATTTTAAGGATGAAGGAATTGAGCTACGAGGTTGGAAATTTTATATTTAAGTTAAACACCCCCGGGACCGGAAAAATAAGCTTTTAATCAAAATCGACCAAAGAGTACTAGTACTTTACTGATGTACTTTTTCAATTTTTTTCGATTTTCTCAAAATTTGCTCCAACGATTTTTTTTTTAAATTCAAAAATCAATTATTTTTTAGATGCTCTTTAAAATGTATATTCTCATTTTGCGATTGAAATCTTCTGAAGACCACTTTACTCTTGTGTTTCATAGGAAAGATAGGAAAAAATGGTTGCCATGGTAACAAAATATAAATATTTTCCCATACTTATAAATTTTACATCTGAATTCAAATGTACCGTACTGTCGGGAACTAAATATATTTCGACACAAAAAATCTGGTGTGACAAGCACAGTGCACAACTTTCGATTACCGAAGGTAAGAGAAAGTTGTGTGCTGTGCGCCAGTCACACCAGATTTTTTATTGATGTCATGAACTTGCAAAATGAGTTTTTAATAACCTTATCTAATCTAACCAGCTGACTTTTACTTTCTCTTACCTATGTATATATGTAATATATATATAGAGAGAAAGTATTGGATTCATGTCAAAAATTCGATGTCGAGATTTTGATGGATCTTCACGTTTTGAGGTCCCCTGAATCCAAAAAAGTGGTTTTCGCGACATGGTCTGTCTGTGTGTGTGTGTGTGTGTGTGTGTGTGTGGGGTGGGTGTGTGTGTGTGTGTTCAATTTTAAGCATGAAGGAATTGAGCTACGAGGTTGAAATTTTATATTTAAGTTAAACAGCCCCCGGGACCGGAAAAAATAAGCTTTTAATCAAAATCGGCCAAAGAGTACTAGTACTTTACTGATGTACTTTTTCAGTTTTTTTCGATTTTCTCAAAATTCGCTCTAACGATTTTGATTAAAATTCAAAAATCAATTATTTTTTAGATGCTCTTTCAAATGTATATTCTCGTTTTGCCCTCAAAATTGTTTGAAGCACACTTTACTCTTGTGCTTCATAGGAAAGATAGGAGAAATGGTTGCCATGGTAACAAAATATAAATATTTTCCCATACTTATAAATTTTACATCTGAATTCAAATATTCCCTACTGCCGGGAACTAAATCTATGTCGACACAAAAAATCTGGTGTGACAAGCACAGTACACACTTTCGATTACCGAAGGTAAGAGAAAGTTGTGTGCTGTGCGCCAGTCACACCAGATTTTTTTGTCTTGGATTGTTTCGAATATTTTTATAACGTTGATCCTTAAATAAATAAAAATAAAAATATTAAGGGGGTTCAAGAGGTAGATGTTAAGCATGTTTTTCCCGATAAGAGGGCGTTGTGTGTCATTAAAAGTATGCCCAAAAAATCACGTAATTCGAAAATTTGCCAAGAGATGTCAGAATGGTAGCTAATAATTTAATGCGTTTTTTTTTTTTTTTCTAAACACTCACACTTTTTTCTCATTCACACACACATACACACAATCTTTAAGGGGGTTCAGGAGCGACGTCTAAACGTACTTTAAAAAAAAAAAACTAGACTATTATAAGGAATTTTTCAATGCGGTTTTTTTTAAATGAATTAAATTCATAAGAGATTATTGGGACATCGAGCTATAATTTTTTTAATAACTTGTTAAAAAATTATCGTAATTAATTTTTTTGTTATCAAGCAGATACAAAAAAACAATCTGTCCCAATAATCTTTAATTTTTTTTTTAAATTTAAAAATGAATTTATTGTTATTATTAATCACATATTAATTAAGAAATTTTTAAAATGAGCTTAGATGATTTATTTAAAAATCAACTGTCAAATTAGTTCACCATTCTTGCAATAGATGACAGGCTAGTCTAACAGCAATATCTCCTAATAGCCTATATCTGGCCTTTTTATATATTTTTATGCTTTTATAAAAGATACATAATATATAATAACATTTATAAAGTATTTATTGTTAAAAGGTCAAAGAAAATCAACCAAATGTATTAAATATTATTAGCTACCATTCTGACATCTCTTGGCAAATTTTTGAATTACTTGATTTTTGGGCATACTTTTAATGACACACAACGCCATCTTATCGGGAAAAACATGCGTAACCACTTCACTTCCGTAGCCCCTTAATAGCCCAAAATAAATATATTTTTTTAGAAATTTAATATAATATAGGCCTATTGCCTAAAAAAAAACTCCCATGGAAAGATTCCCATGTTTAAAAGATTCTAATTAAAATAATTAATTAAAATTAATGCAACGTATAGAGGTCTCTATTTTATTACTATTAATTGTAGTTGTTAAAATGATAAAAAAAAAAATATTTTTTGGGGACGATATATTAAATCCAGGTCAAGGTTTTTACATATTTTTTGATAACTTGTTCTGTGACTTTCCTCTTAGTGAGTGAGAGTCACAAGTTTAGTTTATTCCAAACAAATTAATTCAAAAATTAATCAGAATGATTTCGTTTATTGAATAAAAAAGAGAAAACGGTGCGAACGATGGCGCGTTTTTAAATAAATGATAAACGATTTCAAGGTTCGTTGAAATCAACTCTCTACGGAATCTCAAAGGTTTTTTTTTTTTTTTTTTATTGCTAACGAGCTTGTGTGAAAATTTAATGGTAAAACTACTTAAGAGTAAAGTTAACTTTATATTGGAGTAAGTGGTCGCCAAGGGAGATTTATACATTATCAATGCGTGAACAAAGAAAGAAAAAAAAAGGGCTAAATAATTATTTTTAATTAAAAATTTTTGTTCAGTATATTTTTAATTCATTGTGATAAATACAATAATTTAATTTACGATTTCTCATTTAATAATAAAAGTTGGTAATAAACATCTTCTTTATTATTAAAATAATTACGGAATAATTAATTATTATGGCTACATCCCTCCTCTTTGGGAGAAATTATCCTTTACTTATTAAAAATTCTACTTCCGTATTAAAAAAATATTTTTTTAAAGTAAAATTAATTTTTCAAAATGTATGTAATTATGAAGGTTCTCATCAATAATATTAATATTCAGATATCGATAGAATCATTAAATCAAATAAAAAAGGAAGGTCACGAACTTGAATCTCATTTTTTCTGGATTTATTTCCTCGTGCGACTTCACTAAACGTATGTAACAAAAAATGATTTTTATTTTCTCTTACATATGTATATATGGTGGTAATACACATTTTAAGGTCCCCTGATGGTCTCCAAAAAAGTGGGTCCCGCAAAATGGTCTGTCTGTGTGTTTGTGTACAAAATATCTCAAGAACGAAAAGAACTAGGAGGTTGAAATTTTATATTCAACTTAGGTAACCCAATTGGACCTAACACAAAGCTTTTGAAGAAAATCGGCCAAAAAGTACTATTGTACTGATGTACTTTTTTAGTTTTTTTTATTTTCTTAAAATTAACTTTAACGATTTTGAACAAAATTCATTAATCAATTATTTTTATTTTAGATGCTCTTTAAAATATATATTCTCTTAAATTGTTTGAAGCACACTTTACTCTTGTACTTCATAGGAAAGAAACAGGAGAAATGGTTGCCTTGGTAACAAAATATAAATATTTTAAAGTGAAACTTTTATTATATCCACTACGAATTTTTTGGTTCTTCTATCAGCATGTCGCTTTGTAACGAGGTGACGTAAAAAGCCATGACGCTACAAGCCATGACGCTACAAGCCATGACGTCACAATCCGTGACGACAAAAATAAGAAAGTTGAAATTTAATATATATAATGAATTACAAAAAATAATTGTGAGATTTAATAATTCAATTTTTAAATTGATAAAATATAATTTTAAAATAATTTAAAATATTCAAATCTTCAATCTATATATACTGTATATATATAATCCAGGGGGGCGAAGCCCTCACCGGCTAACCGCGCCGCCCGCCGAAGGCGGGCGGCGCGCTAATTACTAAATAAATATTGTTCACAGTTTTTAACATGCGTCTATTGATTTCCTATTTTCCAATTATTAAATTAAGATTAAAAACGCGATTTTAATAACCTTAATGAATAATTTTTTGAAAATTTTCAGTTAAACGCCACGATCCGAAAAAAGTTTCACTTGCATCGTGGTTTCATAAAACCACACAATGATTTTTTTTTTTTTTTTTTTTTTTTTTTTTTTTTTTTTTTTTTTTTTTTTTTTTTTTAAAAACATTCACACTTTTTTCTCATTCACACTCACACTCACACACACATTCATACAGTCTTTTCGGCAACTGAGGCCATATAAGACTTTTTACGATATCCGTTATTAATAAATATACATATATAGGGTCCAGGCATTCTTATTTAAGCCATTTGGTATCCAATTGGCTTAAATAAAATCATCGGACTGCCTGGGGTCGAACCCGCGACGTTTGGAATACGAGGTTAGCACGCTACTCTACGCCATCCCGAGGCAAAATATAAATATTTTCCCATGTTTATGAATTTTAAATCTGAATTGGTCTTCATGTTGAAAGCACGTGCCTATCAAACCAAGATTAGTATCTTTCAGTTTCTGAAAACCCTTCTTCTCTCAAATGTATATGTAACAGCAAAATATGATACTTTTAATTTTCTTATACTTCTATAGTTTCTAATTTTTTATAAAAAATTTTTCGAGAAATTTTATGCGTATAAAATAATATAATAGACTATACTTTTTAACATCTTTTGAACATCTCAAAAATAATTGATTTATGATCAAAATCATTAAAGTGAATTTTGAGAAGATATAAAAAAAACTGAAAAAGTATAATATATCAGTAAACTGCTAGTATTTTATGACCGATTTTATTCAAAAACTTATTTTCACTCATCAGTAGGGTAACTAACTTAAATATAAAAATTTAACCTTCTAGTTCTTTTCGTTTTTGAGATATTTTGTTCACAGACAGACCATGTTGCGGGTCCCAAAACGTATATTTCCATCAAAATCTCGACATCGAATTTTTGACATGAATCCAATACTTTACATTTATATGTAAGTCTCGCTTTTATAATAGTAACTTTACTCTTTTTAGTGTAGTTCGTCGAGGGTGATCCCAAATAAGATTTTTCCTTTATCCTAGTGTAGATTTCTTGTAATACAAACATTTTCTCAATCAAAAGTTGTTCAAAATAATGAATAGAACAATTTCCTACATGAGTATTTTTTCGCTAAAGTAAATAGTTAGAGAGATAAATGAGCCTTGGAGCTTTCATTCTCTGGATTTGGATATATTTTTATTATTATTCCAGCTCTAACCCTTTTTTGCCAGTTGCATTTGCATTTAAATTGTATTAGCGTAAGTAGGGGCTTACTAGTGCTAAGTCCGTTCAGCAATCGATGTTCATCCATTCGGTTTGATGAATATTTTAGAAGGCTTCAGCCAGTTTCCCATTTCTATCTCGTCATGGATTCGATTAAAAAAAAACGAGAAATAAAAAGTTCTACATTATCCTCCTACTCTAAAAAAAAAACTATTTTTTTAAAGGGGATTTAAAATACACTACTTCTAAAGATAAATCGGATAAATTCTATATAGTAGTCTATTATTATAGTATATTATATATAAGGGATATATATCATTAAATTTCACTTTTTACGGTGCTATCTTTTTTACTTATTGATTATACTGATGAATGAAATGATAATTTGTTCATTGCTATTATATTAATCCTTGGAGCACATACAATGAATGTTACATGAACTAAGTGTGATTCGCTTTTTACTTTAATCTATATATATAAAATATTGGATTCATGTCCAAAATTCGAAGTCGAGATTTTGGAGGGAATACACATTTTAAGGTTCCCTGATGGTCTCCAAAAAAGTGTGTCCCGCTAAATGGTCTGTCTGTGTGTTTGTGAACAAAATATCTCAAGAACGAAAGGAACTAGGAGATTGAAATTTTATATTCAAGTTAGGTAACCCAATGGGACGTAACACGAAGCTTTTGAAGAAAATCGGCCAAAAAGTACTATTGTACTGACGTACTTTTTTAGTTTTTTTTTCGATTTTCTTAAAATTCACTTTAACGATTTTGATTGCTCTCGGGGCTTGGTGTAGAGGTTAGCGTGCTAACCTCGTATACCAAAAGTCGCGGGTTCGGACCCCAGGCATTCCGATGATTTTATTTAAGCCATTTGGATACCAAATGGCTTAAATAAGAATGCCTGGATTCCTAATATGTAATTAATCTCTATAACGGATATCGTTTAAAGTCTTAAATGGCCTAAGTTGATGTGTGTGTGTGAATGTGAGTGTGAATGAGAAAAAAGTGTGAGTGTATTTTTAATATAAAAAAAAAACGATTTTGATTAAAATTCATTAATAAAATTTTTTTTTTTTTTATTTTAAATGCTCTTTAAAATGTATATTCTCTCAAATTGTTTAAAGCACACTTTACTCTTGTACTTCGTAGGAAGGTCGCCATGATAAGAAAATATAATTTTTTTTTTATGGTTATAAATTTTTACATCTTGAATTCTAATGTAACGTACTACGACAGGAAATCAAATATTCTCTATGTCAATACAATAAATCTGGTGTGACAAGCACAGAACACAACTTTCAATTACCGAAAGAGAAAGTGCTGTGAGTACAGTCACACCAGATTTCAAATCACCAAATTTTTTAAAGGGGTGTAAAAACTTTTGCATGTCACTATAAAGAATTACAAATTGAATTCATTATAGTAAACGGTATTTAAAGTTATTTAATTACAAACGAAATTCAACCAAGCTTGACGTTTTATCAAATGATTCACAAATTAACATTTCTTGACAAAATTTTTCTTGATTCATTGAATTCATAAACAAGGCCATTCAGGCAGGACACGTCATTTCAGGTAAAAACCCTTGGTTCATAATCTTTGCAGCGTTTCTAATTAAATTATAGTAAGGGGGAGAGTGAGTTCTAAATGACAAACACCATAAATATCACCGGGCCGTGTTAAACACTTAACTTACTTAGGTTATGACTCGATTGGAGTGAATGCCTTACGTAAGTGGCCATGAGTTAGGAAATGTATTAGTAGACCAAGTGCAGCAACCGCCTGCCTTCACTTGGGATCGCCAGACAACTGAACCCACTCAAAAAGAGAACTGCAGTCATTTTCTTTTTTGGACCAATACCAAAAAATTTATCATTCTGTTGTTTTTTCCTGGATATATCTTTATCTAGAGCGGAATAAATTTGTCTGGACCCTCTCATTAAAACTTTTTTAACCCTTCAAGGATTAATACTTTCTAAAACAGTTAGCAAAAAAAAGTATAATTATTTTAAAAGAAGTTAAGCTTTGAGTGGGATGATTTTATTTATATAGAGATTAGGATAATCAAAGATCCAATTAAAAGCACAAATATTTTCCTTGTTATTTGACCTTTTTTAGAAATCTACAATTTATCTAATACTGGATTTATTGATTCAGTACTAATATTAAATATTGAATTGTCCCTATTAACATTAAAATCGTGGGTGACGTTTCGATTCAGATTGGAACCATCTACAAAAGATTTTCTATCTTTCTTATCTACAAATTCTCTAAATTCAAATTGTACAAATACTACAAAAATTATAGGCCTCTACATTTGGGAGAAAGGAGGGGTACACATAGAAATTTTTTCGGGGGGGGGGGGGGCTGGTCTCAAAAATTTTATCTTTTTTTTAGAGACCCAAAAATTTTTCCGTCCTGCGGTAATTTTCGTTTTTGCGGAACCTTAGTTTTCCGCCCTCCAAGACGGAATATTTTTTTCACCCTGAGGAAATTTTACTTTTTGCGCGGGGAGGGGGGGGGGGGTCGAGCCCCGCTGTTGCCTGTATTTCCCTATATATGTAGATGGATTTGAAAAATTTCGGGCGGGGTCCAGGCCCCCTCCCCTTATATACGCCTCTGCGAGAAACCCACACAGCACAAAATATTGCAGCAATGTTGCAGAAATATTGCGAATCTTGCTCAATATTGCTGCAATGTAGCTGCAATATTCCTAGATTGGAATATTGCCGCTGCAATATTGCCAATATTTTGCAAGATTTGCAATATCGATTACAATATTTCTGCAACATTGCTGCAATATTTTGCGCTGTGTGGGAAGTATCAAGATGGTTCTACTTTAAGGGAAAAATCTTCTCGGTGTTCAGAAAGAAAATCAAAATTTGTAATTTTTATTTAATTCTAACTAGTTTTTAATAATTTTAGTATATTTTTCTTTGGATTAATAGGCCTTAGTTTGTTCTTTTTTTTTCAATTGCTGAATCGAGGAAAAACAAAATTGCAAAATCCAGAAGGGATATTAATTTTTTTGCAGAGTTGTGAATTTCATAACATTTTAAATCCGAATATTTGATTAAGACTTCGTAATTATTTGCAAGAACATTTAAAAAATATAAAAATAGTGAGCTTATATAGTCCACCAAATAAAAATCCTAAAGAAAAAACTAATATGCGAAAATATTAAAAAAAACACATATTGATTTTAATTTTTTTTTTTTTTCCAGAGGGAATTTAATTTCGACTCTTATTGCACGTTTTATGTTTGTAATTTTTTTGAATATAAATAAATTCACTGCTCAAAGTTTTTCTCTTATAAAACACAGGTATTAAAAAGAAATAAAAAAATGAATATTTCGCTTATATTATTTCTATTATAGTGTCGCGAATTCTATTCACGAATCCTATGTGTAATTTAATTAATATTCACTATTTATATATCTAATAGAAATGAAAATTATAAAAAAATATGCAATTCTTTAAAAATTAATTTAGAAAAACATTGAAAACGTATTTGTTCATTTTGTCCTAATCAATTTCAATTAAGCCCCGTAGTGGGAAACAGGAATTTTCTTTAATCAAAATACTGTAGATTCAGAGAGTGAAAGTTGTTAATAAATAAGATATCTAAAGAGTGCACAACCTTCTTCTTATTATAAAAATTCTCTTTGTAAAGAAATCAAATTATTTTATTTTGAATCCCAAGTTAAGAGGAAGTAACAACGACTAATGAGATCTTAGTCAACAAGCAACATATATTAAAAAATCTGGTGTGCCTGGTCCCACCAGATTTCTTTGTGTCGAGTGCCTAAATTCCAAACTTGACCACGCGGTTTAAAGATGGCGCTGAGCCACGAATGCTTCTACATCAGTGCAATTCAAACAATTTTCACGAAAAATTTAACTGATAAACTTTTTAAATAGCATCTAAAAAATAGTTGATTTATGAATTTTAATCAAAATCATTGGAGCGAATTTCGAAAAAATCGGGAAAAACTTAAAAAGTCCACAACATAGCTATAAGAATGTATTTTGACGCGACCCAAAATTATTTTTATAATAATCAGAGAAGATATTAAAGGAGGCCGGTAGAATTATTAAACAAATGAAGAATTCCTTCGATTCGAAATTTAATCTTTTTGTTTTTAATAATAATAATATCTTTATTTATCAAAAAAATTATTTATTCTCCGGCTCCGAGCCTTACAGGCTCCTCCCACTCCAGAATGCTCTTCTTGAGTTCGTTTCTTCCTCTTCATTCCGTTCTCTTTCTCCAGTGGAGGGAAAAATTTCAAAAAAACCCTTCCCCTACATATTTTTATATAAAAAGTAAAACGCAAAATCACAAAAAAAAAGAAAAAGTTTGAATAATGGTTAGGGGTCAGGGAGGACTTAATTGCGAAATCAAGGGATATTTACTCATTAAGTATACGCTTTTGAGTTTGTCTTCAAATCATGAATTATCATTCTATTATTGATCTAACAAATAGACTAATAACTTCAGAATAAAATGAATTATTAAATATAACCGTGTAATGATTTATCTTTAAGAGACTTTATTATTATTATTTAAAAATCTCCGAACTAACGAGAAAAACAGAGATTGAAATAGATATTTGAAACCTTTGTTAAATTCATGTTGTTCAATAAGTTGCCTCTCTCTTGAAGCTTATCCTTTGGATATTAAACGAGCGATTTTTTAATATTTTTTCTGCTCTAATTTGTAGCCAACGAGATCTAAACATATAAGTCTATTATTATTTGTTTTTTTTGTTTTTTATTTTGGAAGCCCCACAGCTTTGAAGTTGTCTGTGGTCACACAAAGGCTATCGATTCTGGGTAAATAAAGGAGAGAGTGAGAGCGGGCCTCCATCTCTCTGTTTAAAATTAAATTCAAACCCTTCGAATTTTATCTATCTTTAGTATAATAGAAGAGAGGAGGATTTTAATTTATAAAGAGCTTCTAAAGTTAATTTATTTTATACAAGATATATATAAAAATACAAAATTTGGTAAATTTTTGAAATATAACTTTAAAAAAATCTTGTGTGTGGTCGCACAGCACACAACTTTCTCTTACCTTCGGTAATCGAACGTTGTGTCCTGTGCTTGTCACACCAGATTTTTTTGTGTCGACATATATTCAGTTTCCGCCGATATATTAGAGTTCAAGATGTAAAATATATATATGACCGTCCACATGAAGGTATCAAATGACTGGGCTAAATTTTCAGGAGAAGTTCAAAAAAATCGGATTTTTGTTTTTATTACTGATCCCGATTCTCTAGATGAAATATTCAATTCATCAGAATCGATGTATTTTAGATAACAAAAATTTGAAAAAACAAGACGCTAAACTCATTTTTCTCAAAACTAGATTTTTTATTTTTTATAAATTAACCAAAATTTTAAAAATGTATATCTTCCAAACAAAAAATGATAAAAAAGTTTAAAAATACAGTCTTGCTCAGCAGTATGTGTTCCGTACAGAAAGCATAAAAACTCAATTTTGACCCCAATGAAGAATTGGTACCTTTTCATGTGGACGGTCACATATGGAAAAATATTAATATTTTGTTATCATGGCAACCATTTCTCCTATATTTCCTATGAAGTACAAACGTAAAGTGTACTTCTCTTCAATCAGATGTCAGATTTCAATGACAAAATGAGAATATACATTTCAAATCTATTGGCTGCCAACTCCTCTGTCCTGTATCAATACCAGTAACGTTAATGTCTTATATGGCCTGAGTTGTCGAAAATACTGACAAGTGTATGTGTGTGTATATATGTGTGTGTGGGGAAACAAGAGTGAATTTACTCGTATTAAAAACAAATTTTCTATTTAAGTTAGGTACCCCCCTGGAACGTAACACGAAGCTTTTGAACAAGATCGGCCCAAGAGTACTAGTACTTTAATAAAGTACTTTTTCAGTTTTTTGGATTTTCTTAAAATTTGCTCTAACGATTTTGATTAAAATTCAAAAATCAATTATTTTTTAGATGCTCTTTAAAATGTATATTCTCATTTTGCTCTCAAATTTGTTTGAAGCACACTTTACTCTAGTACTTCATAGAAAATATAGGATAAATGAAACCCATGGTAACAAAATAGAAATATTTTCCCATGTTTATAAATTTTACTTCTTGAATTTTAATATATCGGTGGAAACTAAATATATCTCGACACAAAAAAATCTGGTTTGACAAGAATATAAACACAATTTTCGAGTACCGAAGGTAAGAGAAAGTTGTGTGCTGTGCGACCAGACACATAGATTTTTTTATCTTTTTCTAATTAAATTGATTATTAGAATTTTTTTTTTAATTTACGGGAAGTCTTTTTAGGCATCAGAGGCCGCCCAATTTTTTTTCAATTGATTGGTAGCAATTTGAACTGAAATTAATTTTTGTCACCTGATAAGTAAGAGAGCCTGACATAAAGCACAAGTTGAAATTTCCTTTATATCGTAAGCCTATATCAAACGTGTGAGTTGAGAGCTCATAATAAAAAAAAAAATTCTATGTATATTTTATTACAAGTGTTTGTTGATATATTGACCACATCTTCTGTTCAAGCATGTTGAAGAGATGATCGTCCGAAAACAAGCAAGCCCCCCCCCCCCCCCCTCACTTTCTCTCTCTATCTCTCTCACTGTCAGATGGTCGTTCGTTCGTTGGTTAAAGTCAATATTCCGTGAATTGTATTATCTCTCCACGAGGAAAGATTTATTACAGATTTCACACCAGTTGTGTCTCATTCTTTTGAGGAACTCATTTCAAGTTTGTTTCCTCCATATAATTTTTACTTTTTCTCTTAAAATTGATTTGAAAAGAATTGATTTATTTCTTTAATTCACTTTCGCCATCACTTTTCTCTCATCTGGTCTTCTTTCAATCAATGGTTCGGTTGCTAGGGGAAGTTTGTAAATGGAAACCCTTACTTCTTTAATCAATAACTCAGGATCCTAAAAGGAAAAAAATGAGTACCGTATTGCATTTCAAAAAAAAAAAAAAAAATCTGAGCAATATTTATATTTTGTTACCATGGGAAGCCATTTGTATCAAGCAAGGGTCGCGGGTTCGCATTCCGTCTCATACGACAATTTATTTCAATTGGATTGACTATCAATCCAAAATAATAAACAGAAGTCTAAATGGCCTTCGATGCCGAAAAAGATCTCAATGAAATTAAGAAATTTTTATTTTTAGTTATTTTTTTAGCAGCGGCGTCATTTAACTTTTTCTTTGGGGAGGGGGGCATATTTTTTACTTTCTCTTACCTCTATATATGTTAATATACAGTATATAGAGAGAAAAAGAAAGTAGTGGATTCATGTCAAAAATTCGATGTCGACATTTTGATGGATATACACGTTTTGAGATCCCCTCAAGCCAAATAGTGGTTTTCGCGACATGGTCTGTCTGTCTGTGTCTGGGTTCAATTTAAAGCTTGAAGGAATTGAGCTAGGTGGTTGAAATTTTATATTTAAATTAGGCACCCTCTTGGAGCGTGAAAATATGCTTTTGAACAAAATCGGCCAAAGAGTACTAGTACTTTACTAATGTACTTTTTCAGAAATTCGCTCTAACAATTTTGATTAAAATTCAAAAATCAAATATTTTTTAGATACTCTTTAAAATGTATATTCTCATTTTGTTCTCAAGATTGTTTGAAGGGTACTTTACTTTTTTTTTTCTTTTTTTTAACACTTTTTTCTCATTTACACTCACAATCACACTGTCTTTTCGGCAACTCAGACTATATAAGACATTTATGTTATCCATTATTAATTAATATTGGGGGTCCAGACGCTAACCACTACACCAAGCCCCGAGGGCGTACTTTACTCTTGAACTTCATAGGAAAGATAGGAGAAATGGTTGCCATGGTAACAAAATATAAATATTTTCCAATGTATATAAATTTTACATGTTGAATTTTAATATCAACGGAAACTAAATTGTAAGTATATCTCAACCCAAAAAATCTGGTGTGACAAGCACAGAACACAACTTTCGATTACCAAAGGTAAGAGAAAGTTGTGTGCTGTGCCATCAGTCACACCAGATTTTTTATTTAATTGTAATTTTTTGAATTTGCTAGTTTTAAAGCATCACTTATTAGCGAGAGAGAAGGAGGGTCAATATTCTCAGGTTAGAGAGTAGAAGCCTGTTTCTGTGTATTTTTTAACAATGCGTTTCTGAGAATTGCCATTAAAAACAAAATAAAAAGAATAAAAAATAATTTTTTTATCAAGAGACTCAATTAGAATAGAAAAGGAGAAAATCTCTCTTTCTCTCTCACTCCCACTCACACAGCAATCAAATTAAGAATTTCTTTTTAGATTTTAAATAATGTAATAAGCATAATTTTAATTTTATCTATTATTTTAAGTGAAGAATTCATTTTTCATGTTTCAAAAATCTGGTGTGACTGGTCGTACAGCACACAACTTTCTCTTACCTTCGGCAATCTAAAGTTGTATTGTTTTTTTTTTTTTTTTTTATAATTATAAGGATATCGGTCAAAAATAAATACTTTTGCGTATTATCCGTTTATTTGTAAATATTTCGATTCCAGTGATATAGAATCACAGATGTTTTGCAAATCGTTAATTTCGCCCATCCAATACTGTATAACAAAAATAGCTGAGCATTCCATGAATGCAATTTTCATAACGGGCCGATGTCCTTATAATAAAATTGGTCACCATTACGGTCATCTACAATCAGGTTGTTTTCTGTGCTTGTCCCACCAGATTTTTTGTATAGACATATATTTAGTTTCCGAAAGTACGGTAGGCCTACATTCAATTTTCAAGATGTAATTTTTTTTTTTTTTTACACCACATTCACGCAGTCTTTTCGGCAACTTACGCCGGAAGAATTTTTTTAAATGGAGTTAGATTATTATCAGTTTAAAATTTAAAAGTTTAAAAAATTTAATGCTAATTTCTCTGGAGTAAAAAAAGGTTAAACCCTCCCCCTCCATGAGTGGAAATTCTACTTTAAAAAAAATTTATTTATGGTATTTTTTGGCCAATTTCATTTATATAGTAAAATAGTATACAATCATTGTATGATTGTAATAAAATGTTTTTTTTTTTTTTTTTATAAATCTAAATGTATTTTGTTGTAATCATTGGAAATCAATAACCGATTCCAAGTGAAAAGTTGATAAAAAGCTCTATTTAATCGATATTTAGTCGTCGAGGTCTAAGACTATATTTACATTTGATATTTGACATTATTGTTAATTAACGTTTAACCCCCCCCCCCCCCCTTTAAGGTTTATTTAGGGCTATATTCAATAATAATCATAATTAGATATAATTTGATTAAACAACCTATTTTTGTATTAATACGTAGTTAAGAGGTACGGTATAGAAAAAAATATTAGAGTAAATAAAGTCTGAAATTAATTGTGTTAGTGTAAATAAATTAGCCACTTTGGATCAAAGGGATTTTGAAAAAAAATTTTAAAATAACCAATCGAAATATTATTTCAACACTTTTCTCAAAATATTAATAACAAAGTAAATTTTTTTCTTTAATAGTTAATAATAATCAAATAAACTAGAGTATTTAAGCCATTTGGATACCAGATGGCTTAAATAGAAATGCCTGACTCCACAATAGATATATTCTCTACAACGGTTATCGTCAAAGTCTTATATGGCCTAAGTTGCCGAAAAGACTGTATGAATGTGTGTGTGAATGTGAGTGTGAATGAGAAAAAAGTGTGAATGTTTAAAAAAAAAAAAAATAAAATAAAATAAAATAAACTAGAGTTTAGACATTTTTTTTTTTTTTTTTTGTAGAGAAACTGCTTTATGTAAGATAGAACAAGTTTGATAAATGCATTCTGAACACGTTACGAAACGCTGCATCCCCTCCTTCCATTTAAACTGAGTTTGTGAGGGAGAAGTTTGCTTAAGATGAACAAATTTGAATTTCTTGAGGAATAACGTCACCCAGGAATAAGAAAAAGCCACTCTAGGGTTCAGTCAAAATTTTACCTCGAAAACCAAAAATTCTACACATTGAAAATTATTTCACCAATTTCCTATTCTTTTGACTATTAATTAGGCATACAAATTTCACTTCTATAGTGTAGTGTGAATATATGGTGTGTTTTTTTTATAAAATTATATAAATATATAGGCTTATATATATATATACTTTCAACAAAGTTTATCCTTAGTATTAACACATAATGACTAAAATTATAGTTACAGAACAGTGGCGTCATTTCAACTTTTTCTTGAGGGGAGGGGGGCCAACATTTTTTTTCTTAAAATTTACTTACAAATAGGTACTCAAATTAGATATTTAATTTATTGTTTAATTTTGTACAGTTTATATACTCGTAGAAACAGTATATATTGAAATATTTTAATTAGAAAAATATAAAATTATATAAAAATCAGAGCCCTTGGGGCAAATGCCCCCCTGCCCCCTCCTAATGGCACCACTGCTACAGAAGACGATTGTAGTAATCGTTTGATATTTAATTTTTTTTCATCTTTTTCTAATTAAATCATTATTTTTTCAGAAAAGAACCAAGTGCAAAAATTCATATTTCCATCTAATTTACAAGCGTTTTAAAATAATACATCCTACAGTCATGCAGTCAAAGCAGGTTAGATAAAACAAGACCAAAAGAGAGAGAAAAAACATCCTACACACCCTCATTCAAGATACAATTTCTCTCCATAGAGCTGTTTTAAAATAGCTAAGCATCTCACAAATTATGATTTAATATAAAAATAAATCATTTATAAAAATAATAACTTAAATTAATTATATGCAAAACAGTGATAAATTGAAAATGTTAAAGAAAGAATAGAGACAAAATTTGATAATAGGCTCTAAGATAAATCTTTTATCTCATTGTCTGGATGAAGGTCGAAAAACGAGGTCGATATCATATTTTATCAATTAAATACGTTACAAATCGTTATGAATAATTATTATCAATTAATTATAATGAGAAAGTATCAAACTTTTTTCTTCAATTCAAAAGTATCACTCTAATCAATTTTATTGTTTTTTCCTTAAAAGTCTTCTAACCGGATTTAAAAATTTTTAATTTCTAAAATGACCCTAGTAAAAGGTCATAAGGATGCCCAAACTTGTGTGACCTGATTATTTACATTTCAAATAGAAGAAATGTTTCTCTTAATTTAATTTTAGTTCCAATATAATTATATTTGATTGATATTCTTTCATTTGAACACTCCGTATGTGTAAACATTTATAAATTAATTTTATCGTCTATTATATTTAAATATTATATGCAATAAATCATACGCGTTTGACAACGGAAATAATAATTAAATAATATATTTGTATAAATAAATCAAAGGGCTATCGCTGGTTGTTCATGTTTGGTTGTGGAAGGTATACAACCCAAATGTCTAATTTATTAATGGATTTTTCGATTAATTGCTTCCGAACGGGTATATATAAAAATCAGTAATTTACAAAAATAAAGTGGTCTTCAAACACTTTTGAGGGCAAAATGAGAATATACATTTTAAAGAGAATCTAAAAAATAATTAAAGCTAAATATTTTTCGAGATCTATATAGTATTTGAATAAGATAATAGTATTCAAAATACCTCGATTCGGACTTAACTAGTCATAGATATATTTAACAAGACATGTGAGTGTTTTTTTATTGATGAGGCCAAACATCCCATGGCCCCTGGGAATCGAACCCAGGATCTCCGCCTTACAGTAGTGTGTTAGAGCAGATTGGTTAACCAAGCGGCGCATAAGTGGAAAATTTTTCTTTAAAGTTTTTCACGTTTTCGTTACGAGTTAGTAACTTGCGCGACTAACTGCATATAAGGGGAAGTGAGTTTTATTGGTGCAGGTCGAGGGTCCGGTGGCCTGGTGCAATGGATAGCACGCCTATGCCCTGGAAAGGCGGAGATCCTGGGTTCGATTCCCAGGGGCCATGGGATATTTGGCCTCATTAATAAAAAACACTCACATGTCTTGTTAAAAAATAATTGATTTATGAATTTTAATTAAAATCGTTAGAGTAAATTTTGATAAAATTGGAAAAAAAAAAAACTGAAAAAGTGCATCAGTAAAGTACTAGTACTTTATGGCCGATTTTGTTCAAAAGCATCCTGTCTTGTCTCAGGGGGGGGGGGATATGTAGCTGAAATATAAAATTTCAACCTCGAAGCTCTTTTCGTTCTTGAGATATTTTGACTACAAACAGACACAGATCATGTTGTGAAAACCATTTTTTTGGACTCAGGGGACCTCAAAACGTGTATATCCATCAAAGTTTCTACATCGATATGAAACCAATACTTTCTATATATTAACATATATAGGTAAGAGAAAGTAAAATTGTTTTGAAATTATTTTTGATGAATATATGATTTATATAGTCTAGGAGAGAATAAATAAATGGTTAGGAAAATAAATAGCTAATTAGGAGGAGATTGAGTTAAAGAATAAAGTAAGTTTCCCCAAGAGTATGGCATTGAGATTGGGTATGTACTTGATATTTCTTTTTCGGCATTTAGATCCAAATCAGGGGGAAATAAATTTCCCGCCTGGAGACGGGACGGAACCCATGACCTTGGCGCCAGAAGCTAATAATGCTCTACCCTGAGTCATAGATCAAGGGTTATTTTATTAAGATGCAAAAGAACTTGAGTTCGAATGTGTTAGTCCCCTCTTGAGATGAGAAAGCGAGAGATCTATTCTATAACAGTAACAGACAATTTGGAGATCCCGACCCAATAAAAATATAAAAGAAAAACAAACAAGAAGCCCGGTGGCAATATATAAATTATCCAACGTGATAGTTTAAGTCCATTAAACTTTATCTTATCCCGATACTCACTTCATTTTTATGATGAGCAAAAATATAAAAAATTTTCATTTTGGATTTATAGGTGAATAAATATTCCATACAAGGAGGAGATAGAAAAAAAAAAGGTTGAGAAACACTGGCCTAAAACCCCCCATCACGTGCGGAGAAATCGCAATCAGCTCTAGAATTAAATATCTAATTTCAGATTTAATTAGTGGCTCAGATTCAGAATTAAATTTGATTTTTGGACGCTTATGGGCTACACAATAGCTCTGTTATTTCAATTGTGACGTGGCATTTTCTCCCTCAATTGTAGGTTATTTGGAAAGCTGGATGGGCTGTCAAAAAGAGCAGAATCTCCTCTAAAATTTGCGCCCATAATCATCGCGCTAGGTCATTTGGTTGCGGAGATATTCAAGAAACAGTTTTATGGTTTATCTGCTTCGCAATAAAAAAAAAAATTTTCATCAAAAACGTGAACTCGACGGATTTGGACTGTATGACCAACCGTGAGTCCAATGGTGATACTTATTTTGAAACATGCAGTCCCCCCTAAAACCCCCCATCAAAATGCGAGAAATCGCAATCAGCTCTGTGAATTAAATATCTAATTTCAGATTTAATTAGTGGGTCAGATTCAGAATTAAATTTGATTTTTGGACGCTTATGGGCTACACAATAGCTCTGTTATTTCAATTGTGACGTGGCATTTTCTCCCTCAATTGTAGGTTATTTGGAAAGCTGGATGGGCTGTCAAAAAGAGCAGAATCTCCTCTAAAATTTGCGCCCATAATCATCGCGCTAGGTCATTTGGTTGGGGAGATATTCAAGAAACAGTTTTATGGTTTATCTGCTTCGCAATAAAAAAAAAAATTTTCATCAAAAACGTGAACTCGACGGATTTGGACTGTATGACCAACCGTGAGTCCAATGGTGATACTTATTTTGAAACATGCAGTCCCCCCTAAAACCCCCCATCAAAATGCGAGAAATCGCAATCAGCTCTGTGAATTAAATATCTAATTTCAGATTTAATTAGTGGGTCAGATTCAGAATTAAATTTGATTTTGGGACGCTTATGGGCTACACAATAGCTCTGTTATTTCAATCGTGACGTGTCATTTTCTCCCTCAATTGTAGGTTATTTGGAAAGCTTGATTGGCTGTCAAAAAGAGCAGAATCCCCTCTAATGTTTGCGCCCATAATCATCGCGGTAGGTCATTTGGTTGCGGAGATATTCAAGAAACAGTTTTATGGTTTATCTGCTTCGCAATAAAAAAAAAAATTTTCATCAAAAACGTGAACTCGACGGATTTGGACTGTATGACCAACCGTGAGTCCAATGGTGATACTTATTTTGAAACATGCAGTCCCCCCTAAAACCCCCCATCAAAATGCGAGAAATCGCAATCAGCTCTGTGAATTAAATATCTAATTTCAGATTTAATTAGTGGGTCAGATTCAGAATTAAATTTGATTTTGGGACGCTTATGGGCTACACAATAGCTCTGTTATTTCAATCGTGACGTGTCATTTTCTCCCTCAATTGTAGGTTATTTGGAAAGCTGGATGGGCTGTCAAAAAGAGCAGAATCTCCTCTAAAATTTGCGCCCATAATCATCGCGGTAGGTCATTTGGTTGCGGAGATATTCAAGAAACAGTTTTATGGTTTATCTGCTTCCCAATAAAAAAAAAAAATTTTCATCAAAAACGTGAACTCGACGGATTTGGACTGTATGACCAACCGTGAGTCCAATGGTGATACTTATTTTGAAACATGCAGTCCCCCCTAAAACCCCCCATCAAAATGCGAGAAATCGCAATCAGCTCTGTGAATTAAATATCTAATTTCAGATTTAATTAGTGGGTCAGATTCAGAATTAAATTTGATTTTTGGACGCTTATGGGCTACACAATGGCTCTGTTATTTCAATTGTGACGTGGCATTTTCTCCCTCAATTGTAGGTTATTTGGAAAGCTGGATGGGCTGTCAAAAAGAGCAGAATCTCCTCTAAAATTTGCGCCCATAATCATCGCGCTAGGTCATTTGGTTGCGGAGATATTCAAGAAACAGTTTTATGGTTTATCTGCTTCGCAATAAAAAAAAAATTTTCATCAAAAACGTGAACTCGACGGATTTGGACTGTATGACCAACCGTGAGTCCAATGGTGATACTTATTTTGAAACATGCAGTCCCCCCTAAAACCCCCCATCAAAATGCGAGAAATCGCAATCAGCTCTGTGAATTAAATATCTAATTTCAGATGTAATTAGTGGGTCAGATTCAGAATTAAATTTGATTTTTGGACGCTTATGGGCTACACAATAGCTCTGTTATTTCAATTGTGACGTGGCATTTTCTCCCGCAATTGTAGGTTATTTGGAAAGCTGGATGGGCTGTCAAAAAGAGCAGAATCTCCTCTAAAATTTGCGCCCATAATCATCGCGCTAGGTCATTTGGTTGGGGAGATATTCAAGAAACAGTTTTATGGTTTATCTGCTTCGCAATAAAAAAAAAAATTTTCATCAAAAACGTGAACTCGACGGATTTGGACTGTATGACCAACCGTGAGTCCAATGGTGATACTTATTTTGAAACATGCAGTCCCCCCTAAAACCCCCCATCAAAATGCGAGAAATCGCAATCAGCTCTGTGAATTAAATATCTAATTTCAGATTTAATTAGTGGGTCAGATTCAGAATTAAATTTGATTTTTGGACGCTTATGGGCTACACAATAGCTCTGTTATTTCAATCGTGACGTGGCATTTTCTCCCTCAATTGTAGGTTATTTGGAAAGCTGGATGGGCTGTCAAAAAGAGCAGAATCTCCTCTAAAATTTGCGCCCATAATCATCGCGGTAGGTCATTTGGTTGCGGAGATATTCAAGAAACAGTTTTATGGTTTATCTGCTTCGCAATAAAAAAAAAAATTTTCATCAAAAACGTGAACTCGACGGATTTGGACTGTATGACCAACCGTGAGTCCAATGGTGATACTTATTTTGAAACATGCAGTCCCCCCTAAAACCCCCCATCAAAATGCGAGAAATCGCAATCAGCTCTGTGAATAAAATATCTAATTTCAGATTTAATTAGTGGGTCAGATTCAGAATTAAATTTGATTTTTGGACGCTTATGGGCTACACAATAGCTCTGTTATTTCAATCGTGACGTGAAATTTATTCCCTCAATTTGTATGTTATTTGGAAAGCTGGATGGGCTGTCAAAAAGAGCAGAATCTCCTCTAAAATTTGCGCCCATAATCATCGCGCTAGGTCATTTGGTTCCGGAGATATTCAAGAAACAGTTTTATGGTTTATATGCTTCGCAATAAAAAAAAAAATTTTCATCAAAAACGTGAACTCGACGGATTTGGACTCTATGACCAACCGTTAGTCCAATGGTGATAATTATTTCGAAACATGCGGTCCCTATTAAAAACCCCCCTCAAAATTCGAGAAATCGCAATCAGCTCTGTTAATTAAATATCTAATTTCAGATTTAATTAGTGGGTCAGATTCAGAATTAAATTTGATTTTTGGACGCTTATGGGCTACACAATAGCTCTGTTAATTCAATCGTGACGTGGCATTTTTTCCCTCAATTGCAGGTTATTTGGAAAGCTGGATGGGCTATCAGAAAGAGCAGAATCTCCTCTAGTTTGCGCCCATAATCATCGCGCTAGGTCATTCCGTTGTGGAGATATTCAAGAAACAGTTTTATCATTTATCTGCTTCGCAATAAAAAAAAATTTTTCATCAAAAACGTGAACTCGACGGATTTGGACTCTATGACCAACCGTGAGTCCAATGGTGATAATTATTTCGAAACATGCGGTCCCCCCTAAAACCCCCCTTCAAAATTCGAGAAATCGCAATCAGCTCTGTTAATTAAATATCTAAATTCAGATTTAATTAGTGGGTCAGATTCAGAATTAAATTTGATTTTTGGACGCTTATGGGCTACACAATAGCTCTGTTATTTCAATTGTGACGTGGCATTTTCTCCCTCAATTGTAGGTTATTTGGAAAGCTGGATGGGCTGTCAAAAAGAGCAGAATCTCCTCTAAAATTTGCGCCCATAATCATCGCGCTAGGTCATTTCGTTGCGGAGATATTCAAGAAACAGTTTTATGGTTTATCTGCTTCGCAATAAAAAAAAAAATTTTCATCAAAAACGTGAACTCGACGGATTTGGACTCTATGACCAACCGTGAGTCCAATGGTAATACTTATTTTGAAACATGCAGTCCCCCCTAAAACCCCCGATCAAAATGCGAGAAATCGCAATCAGCTCTGTGAATTAAATATCTAATTTCAGATTTAATTAGTGGGTCAGATTCAGAATTAAATTTGATTTTTGGACGCTTATGGGCTACACAATAGCTCTGTTATTTCAATCGTGACGTGGCATTTTCTCCCTCAATTGTAGGTTATTTGGAAAGCTGGATGGGCTGTTAAAAGAGCAGAATCTCCTCTAAAATTTGCGCCCATAATCATCGCGCTAGGTCATTTGGTTGCGGAGATATTCAAGAAACAGTTTTATGGTTTATCTGCTTCGCAATAAAAAAAAAAAATTTTCATCAAAAACGTGAACTCGACGGATTTGGACTGTATGACCAACCGTGAGTCCAATGGTGATACTTATTTTGAAACATGCAGTCCCCCCTAAAACCCCCCATCAAAATGCGAGAAATCGCAATCAGCTCTGTGAATTAAATATCTAATTTCAGATTTAATTAGTGGGTCAGATTCAGAATTAAATTTGATTTTTGGACGCTTATGGGCTACACAATAGCTCTGTTATTTCAATCGTGACGTGTCATTTTCTCCCTCAATTGTAGGTTATTT
>JAKCPI010019336.1:0-24970 GCA_023213315.1 Euborellia annulipes | reverse complement strand
ATATAAGTGGCTTATGGTCAGTTTGTAATTCAAATGGACGTGTACGACCATAAAGATATTGATGAAATTTCTTTATTCCAAATATAATAGACAATCCTTCTTTTTCAATTTGACTATAGTTTTTCTCTGCACTAGTCAACGTTTTAGAAGCAAAGGCTATAGGTTTTTCACTGCCATCCGGAAATCGATGAGAAAGTACTGCACCAATACCGTATGAAGAAGCGTCTGTTGCTAAGACAATAGGTAAGTTTGGATCAAAATGAATCAAGTTTGTCGTTTTCATTATTGATAATTTAAGCGATTGAAATGCGTTTTCTTGAGCATCTTTCCAGGTAAATGTAGAGCCTTTTTTACGAAGCATATTCAAGGGACCTGCAACTTGAGAAAAATTAGGTATGTATTTGTTATAATAATTCACTTTACCTAAAAATGATTCCAACTGCTGTAAATTTTTCGGACGTGGAAGCTCTTTTATTGCTTTTATTCCACTATCTGAAGGACGAATCCCTTGAGATGAAATTATACTTCCCAAATATTCGACTTCTTTTTTAAAAAATTCGCATTTTGATTTATTACATTTTAATCCATGCTCTTCAAATTTCTTAAATAATTTTTCTAAATTTTTTAAATGTTCAACTTCATTTTTCCCCGTCACGATGATATCATCTAAGTAATTTGCACATCCATCTATCTCACTAATTAAATTTTCAATAAATCTTTGAAAAATAGCTGGGGCGCTGGCGATTCCAAATGCGAGACGTTGATATTGAAAAAGTCCATGTTGCGTATTAATAACTGCAACCGATTTTGACTCATCATCGAGTTCAATTTGTAAGTATGCATCTGATAAATCTATCTTTGAGAAAAATTTTCCATTTTGTAATTTTTGCATGAGCTCTTCAGGCCTAGGAAGAGGATATTGTTCGATATTCAAGTGTGGATTAATCGTTACTTTGAAATCTCCACAAATTCGTACTTTACCATTTGGCTTCGAGACGACGACAATTGGGGCAGCCCAATTGCTTGTTGAAATTGGTTTTATAATACCAGCTTTTGTTAATCTTTCTAATTCTTGGTTAATAGCATCCTTTAATGCAAAAGGTTCGGGTCGCGGCTTAAAAAACTTTGGAATTGACCCTGGACGTAAGTATAAATGAGCTTTAAAATTTGAACAAGTTCCTAAACCATCTGAGAATACATTCTTGAAACGATTAATTATGTTATTAAGCTGTGAAGAATATTCATCACTCTCACAAGAATAAACTGGTTCAATCATATTAACAATATCAGAAGGTAATTTATTTTGCGTAATTTTCAAGCCAAAAGCATTAAACCATTGTGCTCCAAATAAATTTGCGCCTTTGGAAGTGTTTGCCACCAACAATCTAAGTGAACGAACCATATTTCCAAGCTTGACTTCGACATTGGTCCATCCTTTAAGAGGTACGTCTGTAGATCCATAACTTCTCAGTTGAGAATTGGGTGGCTTTAATCTTGGGGATCCAAGAGCTTGATAACCTTCTAAACCAATAATACCACATGTGGCTCCAGTATCAATAATAAATTTCATTGGAGTATCATTTACTAAAATATTTATATAAAATTTATCATTATTTGAATTTAAATCTATTGAATAAGCACTTTCTTCACATTGCATGGAAGAACGACGATTTTGTTTGTCTTGTGAGTTATTTTCATTTCTTTTCTTCAAAAAACATACTGTGGCAATATGGCCCTTTTTCTTGCAAAACGTGCATGTGGAGTTTAAATGGAAACATTCGGAGCGCTGATGTTTTAAAAAACAACCGGGGCATGATTTGAGACGAATTTTATTATTTTTAAAATTCCTTGCGTTAGTAGAGCTTCTACTATTAGTAGATGATTTTGACTTTGAACGATTTTCTTTATAAGTTGATTTCATTTGATTTACCTCCGGTTTTGAATTATTTTCAATAAGTGTTTGATTAGCTGCCATTGTTGTTTCATGTAAAATGGCTATTTGTTGAATTTTTTCTAGAGAGGGGTTTTCTTCAGCTAATGAAGCTTTACGAATTCCTTCATGGGGGGTGTGACGAAGAATCATATCTCTAATGTTTTCTTCCACTAGAGATTGACCACATCCTTCTTTTGGACAAATAAACTTACAGTCTGTAGCTAATCCACGTAATTCTGCAATCCATTCCGTATATGGTTGATCGGGCTTTTTCCTTGATTGCCAAAATTGATGTCGAGCAATAATTAAATGTTTTGCTTGCTTGAAATGGATAGTTAATTTTTTTGTCATCTCTTCGTATGAAATCGGCTTTAAATTATCTGTTCCAAAAAGCTTTTGCAATAATTCATATAAATATGTCCCAATCCATGAAAGAAAATAACTTGCCTTCATTTTTTCATCAACGAGTCCGTGAGCATCGAAATGGTGAGAAAGTCTTTTGTAATAAAATTCCCATTGATCAGTAGAACGAAACTCTTGAAATGATGGTATATTTGACTCCTTTGAAGATGATGTTGCTTGAGAATTGAGGACTAATTCAATAAGTTTACTTTGTTTTTCCATTTGTAGTGTTAGCAGTTTAATTAGCTCAGCTGTTTCATCCGACATTTTAAATTATTCTAATTGAAATTTGATATATTCGTGAATTAATTTTTCTTATTTTTATCCTCGTCGCCAATTTGTTATGTATTTATTTGTAAAATACACAGGAAATAATAAAGCAAATATTAAGAAAAGAAAACAACATTTAATGTTAAAGGAGATCAAAATATACAGTCGACAATACTATATAAACAAATTAGGAAACTATTGTCTTTTGTGTTTATTACGTCATAATGGAGGTAATTTATTTAAATTTGAAATATATCAAAAAGAGCATAAAGAATGCTTAGGCTTGTAATCCCATTTTCTGTAGAAAATAAATTCAAAATTAGATAAGAAATTAGAAAAAGTCACCGCTATATAGATAGCTAATAATTAATGCCGCTAATACAACAGTATTCAGTTGATATGAATTTTTACTTACCATTTAAGGTTTCGCTAATATTTGATAGTCCCCAATCTTCTAGAAGATCATCTAATTCCATCCTATTGTTTGATGAGATTGTGCCTATTAAAAATAAGCGAAATGCACAGTTGAGATATAAAATAATAATATATTGATGAAAGCGTTTAGATCATGTAAAAATGGCTGCTCAGGAAATAACTGCTTTCCGACCATGTTACCGACTGCTTGAAACTAGTAGAGGAAGGGAGCTGGAAGGGAGGCTTTTTTGTTTTAATTTCACTTTTCTCTGTTAGGGGCGCACTTGTCACTTTTAAATAAATTTGATATCTTAACTATTAATATATTGATACTTACGAGAAATTTTAGTAAATTTACTATCAAAAAATATTGTTTTGGATTAAATCGCAGCTTTTATTTAAAGCAAACAAAATGTATGTTTTATTTTAAGTGACATTTAATTAAATAGAATAAATTACTCAAATAAATTTTTTGATTATATTAAATACTTTAAAATTTTGTCACTATTAATAATATGTCGACGTATATTTATTATAAATAAAATATCTTTAATACAAATATATTTTACTAAAAATGCTCAACTCTTTCAATATATTAATATTAAAGAAATTTTTTTTACTGTGTAGGTAATTTATTTTAATGTATTTTTCTATCTCTTCTGTCATTCATTTATAGTAATTCGTTTTCTTTTTAAATCACAAATTTCATATAAAATATAAATTAATGTATTTATTTATGATTTAATTTTCATTTTAATAATCTGACAATTGCTATCTATAAACGTGAACTTTTTTACACCATCAATAAATAAATATTTTATAAACACCCTCAAAGATAAGGTTGAATATTTGACGCGATTAAAATAAAAATTTCCATATTATTTGTGTTTTAAATTTCAATAAATTCAGTTGCAGGCACATCTTTTACATTATTCTTTTTGATTGTTTTTTCATTAGGTCCAGTCTTCCCATGTATACATTGTAAAACCAACTTCATAAATTTATATTTTCTATGGAAGCATTCTAAAAAATGTTTATCAAACGTTATACAAAGAATAAATAAAAGGAATTTTGATTTTCTCAAAAAAACATCAAAAAAAGGTAAAAGTTAAGCAATTTATAATTTGTATTCGCCCTCGGGCCTTGGTGTGTTGGCCATTTGTACCAAGGTTCGTGGGTTCGCATCCCGTCTCATGAGACAATTTATTTCAATTAGATTGGCTACCAATCCAATTGAAATAAATAGAGACTGGTTCTAAATGAATCGCTTACTGTAGAAAGGCAACATGTCTATTTTAAAAATTTTCAGGAGAGGCAAAAAAACTGTTCAAAAATATAATTAGACGAATTTAAATGATGAATTATGAAATAACTTTATTAATTTATCTGTAATAACATAAATATGCATTAAAAATATTGAAGGTGAATTTCTTTTTGTTTTGTGTAGGCCTACATATTTCTATTTTGCAGTAAATCATTTTTCCAATTATATTTTTAGTTAGATTCATTAAAAAACACATAATTATACAAATGAAACAAATATATTTTCAAATTATAATTAATATTGACATTTTAGAGCTATAAAACTTGAACGATAGAAAACTTGTTGATTGTTAATTTTGAGATTGTGGCTGTGATGTGATTACAATGGAGAATTGGAGGTATCAGCCAAATTGGGATTGTCCAGGTTAATAAAACTCCCAGGATAAGACGTTTCGGCCTGAATTTATTTGGCCATCTTCAGTTATCGGGCTACAAAGTTGTATAAAGATATTAACACAAATTTTTTTACATTCTATTATTATAATATATTTAACAAGCTGGTTGCGTTGGTATTTACTTACAATTATACACATAGTGTAAGTGCACATGTGATCAAACCAGGACTCGTCAATAATAAAATATATTTGCTTCATACAAAATTCTATGGTTCCTGTGCCCTAGCTCAGAGGTAATTGATTTAATAATAATACATTACTGCCTTTAAATAAATTTAAAGAAGCTCTAAGTATTTACTTATATAAAAATTATTTTAGCTTCCGTAATAAAATCAATTTGCAATTAAGAGGACTCCCTCTTAGGGGATCTCTCAGTCCAATTGTCGCTGAAAATACGCAAATTTTATCAAAAATGCGTGGAACCTTTGAATTTAATATTTTATTTACAATACGTCGATGATTCGCTAACTTGTGTACCTGAAGGTTCCATAACAACTAATATTTAATAAATTCAATGAGTTTCATCCCAATATTAAATTCACATATGAAACAGAGAAAGACATAAAATCTCATTTTTAGATTTGCAAATTATAAAGAATAGGAATGGTTCACTATCATTTGATCAATTAGTAAAAAATCAACGGATCGTGCACAGGATAGCCAACTATTTATCCAACATACCCTTCCTATACGAAATTAACAGCCTCAATTATTTTTCAAGAAGAATATTTACTTTAGGGGATGATGAATTTATAGAAAGAAATATCAACAACTATAGAGGCATGGCAATATCAAATAATTATCCAAAGCACATCATCGACAGGACAATCAAAGAATTTGTAAATAAACAAAATATTCCTAACACCTCAGCCTCTTTAACTAATAATATCAATATAAATAATCAGGTAGGGCCATATTTTTCTGTAACCTATATACGAGATATATCGGAAAAAATAAAAAAACTTTTCAAAACGTATGACATAAACATAGCTCACAAAAACACAGATAATATCCAATTCCTATTTAACAATAAAGATGCCATTCCAAAAGACTTATATAATAACATCGTATATAAAATTAATTGTTTGGATTGCCCACCGAATTCAAGCATTTACATAGGACAAAGTTCACGTTTCTTAAAAACCAGGGTGTATGAACACAAATTTAGCATAAGAAATAAGAAAACAAATACAGCCCTCAGCAGTCATGCCAAGGAACATGGTCATTCTTTTGATTGTGACAATGCACAAGTATTGGTTAGAATTGACAACTTTTATAAAAGAACGATAGCCGAAATGTTATTTATTAAAATAGCTGGTGACAAAGCAATCAATTTCAAAAGAGATTGCATAGGCCTAACCAATATTTATACTTCTATCCTGTGTGAGATGACCCGCGAATTTTTTCCTGATTGAAGAAATATTGTGCCTTATTGGAATTTTTAAAAAATAAAAAAATTTTCACCTATGTTAAAATAAAAATAATATATAAAAAAAATAAAAAAATTATTAAATATTAATAGATAAGGAAAATAGATTAAAACTAATTTGGTCAAATTAAATTGAAAAATAAAAATAAACTGATTAAAAAATGACCATTCACCCGGACCAAATAATTTACTTTAAGACAAAAAAAAAAAATTATTATTAAATCAATTACCTCTGAGCTTAGGCCAGGAACCATAGAATTTTATATGAAGCAAATATATTTATTTTATTATTGACGAGTCCTGGTTTGATCACATGTGCACTTACACTATGTGTATAATTGTAGGTAAATACCAACGCAACCAGCTTGTTAAATATATTATAATAATAAAATGTAAAAAAATTTGTGTTAATATCTTTATACAACTTTGTAGCCCGATAACTGAAGATGGCTAAATAAATTCAGGCCGAAACGTCTTATCCTGGGAGTTTTATTAACCTGGACAATCCCATTTTGGCTGATACCTCCAATTCTCCATTGTAAAACTTGTTGATGTTTGAAGATTTTTGTATTAGGTTGCGCCACTATAAAATCTCATTTACCGCAGACAGGGAACAAGGCCGGGACTAGTTACCTGTCTATAGTGAACAGAAAACCATAGCCGTACTATTTGGTAGAAAAGTGCCTTTTATAGGGTAAACGATGTGTTGACCTACTTTAAAACAATTTTCATCAAAAAACTGAAAATGCATATTTGTTGGACTAGTTGCCTTTTTGCAGCGATTCAAATGGCCTTCGTTGTCGAAAAAGACCTTAATGAAATAAAAAAAAAAAATTGTATTTATTTTTATTTTTCATTAAAACATTTCATTTTCAGAAAAAGAAGAAACTTTAGAAAAAATCAAAAAAGATTTGAAGAAAAATGATAAAAAGAAAATTATTCAATCAAATTCTAAAAAGAATTTGAAAACTTCATTGGGCAACAAAAAAATACATCCAAAGAAATCTTTCATATGTGGAGATTGTTCAAAACAATTTAGTCAAAAAGATCATCTCAACACACATTTAGTTATTCATTCCGGTCAAAAACCATTTAAATGTGAAATTTGTTCAAAACAATTTAAATTTAAATCTCATTTAAATTGTCATTTAGTTATTCATTCTGGTCGAAAACCATTTAAATGTGAAATTTGTTCAAAACAATTTACTCAAAAAGCTCATCTCAACACACATTTACTTATTCATTCTGACCAAAAAGAATATAAATGTGATATTTGTTCTAAACCATTTAGTCAAAAAGGTCATCTCAACACACATTTTTATAAATGTCTCTTCTCGCTCATCTCACCCATTTAGTTATTCATTCCGACCAAAAACCATATAAATGTGAATTTGTTCAAAACAATTTAAACATAAATCTCATCTCAACTGTCACTTTAGTTATTCATTCTGGTCAAAAACCATTTAAATGTGAAATTTGTTCAAAACAATTTACTCTAAAAGCTCATCTCAACACACATTTACTTTTTCATTCTGACCAAAAACCATATAAATGTGATATTTGTTCTAAACAATTTAATCAAAAAGCTTGTCTCAACAGACATTTACTTATTCATTCTGGCCAAAAACCATTTAAATGTGAAAATTGTTCAAAACAATTTACTCAAAAACTCATCTCAATAGACATTTACTTATTCATTCTGATCAAAAACCATTTAAATGTGAAAATTGTTCTAAACAATTTAATCACAAATCTTCTCTCATTAAACATAAATGCAATCAATAAAAATAAAAAAAATAAAAAAAAAAACAAGGAAAAATAACAAAAAAAATATCTGAAACAATTAAATGTTTGCATATTTTTCGATGTTATGTTGTCAGTGGCGTCAGTGGCTCTGATTTTTTTATAATTTTATATTAAATAAAATATTTTATACTAAATATCTACGAGTACATAAACTGTACAAAATTAAACAATTAATTAAATTAAATCTATTTTGACCAAATTAGAGTATTTTTTGTAAGTAAATTTTAAGAAAAAAGTTCCCCCTCCACAAGAAAAAGTTGAAATGTCGCCTCTGTATGTTTTCTGGGGGGGGGTGTGTGTGTGTGTGTGTGTGTGTGTGTGTGTGTGTGTGTTGCTCCTTCTGGTATATAGAAATTTTTTCGGGGGGGGGGGGGCGAGAACCATTATTGTCTCTATATCCCTAAATATGTATATGCATTTGGAAAATTTCGCGGGGGAGGGGGTCCGGGCCCCCTCGGCCTCCCCCCCCCTATATACGCCCCTGCCCTAGACAGTCACTCTACATATTTATTAATATTTTATAAGAGAAATATTTAAAATATTAATAATAAAGATAAAAGCTTTCAAATTTCAAGTATTATAGAAATAATTAAAGCGATAAAAAATTAATTAAAAAAACATAGGCCTATTGATAAAGATTTAGTAGTAACAAAATTAATAAATTACTATTATTAATAAATAAATAAATATTAATATTTAATGCCAAAAATATATATATATAGTTTAATAAACTGCGGTTTCGCTAAAGTTTGTTTTAGATAATATATAGCCTAAGATTTTTATTTTAATTAGATATAATTAACTAACTTGTCATTTTTAAAACAAAAAAATGCGAAAACTAGTAATTAGATAATGATAACAAAATATACAATATTATTATTATTATTATAGAAATAATCTAACATTTTTTTTTAATATTCGAATTAATTAAACACAGTTTATTAAGATAAATGTTTAGTATAAAAAGCCCAGTGATCGTTTGAGAGTGCATCCAGTAGTTTGGTGAAGTCTAAAGAACAACCAACACTAGGTCAACTAACAACAACCCAACAACAACATGAAGGGTAAGTTAATAAAAAGGTGAAAAACTTATTAGAGTTTCAATTATTTTTCTTCTTCAGTTTTCGTTATTTTACTTCTTGTCGCCGTTGTCATGGCTGTGTCCGTGGAAGGTCGCCATCATCATCATCATCGCCCTGGCCCTGGCGGTGGCGGTCGCCCATCAGGCAAAGGATGTGTAGGCTCATGCCCAAGAAAAGATCCCTTGAATAAGTCAGTCTACTTGAAGAACAAAGATTGTCACAAATTCTGCCAATGCAGCAACGGAAGAGCCATCGTCCAAGATTGCCCTAAAGGACTTCACTTCAATTCAAGATTGAACGTTTGCGACTGGCCCTGGAAAGCCAGATGCTAAATGATTCATATTTATCCACCTGATATGTAATAAAATACTGGAACCTAATAAATAAATAAATATCAGATATACAGGACTAACAATTTCTATTTAAACTATTCTAATATCGGTACTATAATATTAAAATAAATGAAATTTCTATTAAAGTGTTTTCTTTATATATATCTTAGAAATAGAAAAAGAAGAAGAAAAGACGGGTTATTGTATAGGGAATATAAATATTTAATAAAAAAATGTATATATGATATTAAACAAATTTGAATGATTTGCTTCCTATCTAATTCCAAAGAACCAAGAAATAATATTCAGTAGCGATGAGGATATTGAAAAGTTTAAATCAACATGAATTAAATACCGGATTGGACTAATCATCATTCAGGATCATCATTCATCAAGTTTTCGAGTTGATGATCATGTTTGAGAATAATTTAAATATATAGCAAATTAAATTTCGAAATGAGCAAAACTATGTGAGAACCTACCAGGTCATTCAGAAAGTTCGTAGCCTGACATATTAAAAGCAAAAATGAAATCGTCTGTCCTTCATGGCAACATGTCATAAATTAATGAAATACATTTAGATTAGTTCAGATAGCTGATTTCGCTTTTTTTTTTACAAAAGTAATTGAATATTTAAAAAAGTATTGTCTCTTCCCTAATACATTCACCATTCTTCTTGTTTAATCCCTAAATTATATCCATTTCCCTTAGACTGTACGCACACCAATTGAGCAAAACTTTTTCAGGCTTAACGTTTTGTCCAAGAGCAAAAGGTTTTGCCCAATGCCAACGCATACCGATTGAGCAAAATGTTTTGCCATTGAGCAAAATGTTTTGCCATTGAGCAAAATGTTTTGCCATTCAGCAAAATGTTTTGCCATTGAGCATTTTACTTCCAGTAATAAAGAAAAAGAAATATATTAATATATAAGCATTTTTGGTGAAAACAGACAAATTTAGATAAAAAAAAATTTAATTAAAATCTGTCCAAGTGCAAAACGTTTTGCTCAATGATAACGCACACCTATTAAGCAAAACGTTCAATGGCAAAATATTTTGTTTAATGATGTCTCTTCGGTCTTCGGCGGACCTATAGAAAAGCATTGAAAAAAACGTTCTGTTCGAAAATGTTTTTGCTGAATTGGTGTGCTCAGCCTTACATAAGCATCGAGGCCATTTAGACCCGGACCCTATTTATTCCAATTGATTTGTATCCAAATTAATTACGGTGGACATCCATAGAGTGGGTATCTATAGAGGTCATATTTTTTCCATCGCCTTTGAACTTTGAGAATTTTCAAGATTTTCCTTCTCTTTGTTTTCGTCCACAAGAGACTAAATTAATTTCAAATTACAATAAAACTATAAATTTATTATTTAGAAACTTTTATTGCTTAAAATTGCCTCAAATAATACATAATTAATAGAACTAATAGGGAAAGATTAAATTGTTTCATCTGTCAAAGTTCCTCAGCATAAATCTTTTCATATTTCTTTTTCATTTCATATTTATTTGTCAATCGTATTTTTCAGTTCGATTATATAAAATTATATTTAACAAATATGTGAGTAGTTTAGTGTTTAGTCAAATCCGAATTGAGGTATTCATGAATATCAATTCTTCCGAGTAAATTATTTTGTACATTAGAAGTGACAGCGAATTTTTAGAGACTACTGGCTAAAAAGGCCTATGATATTTAGAATTAAGTTATGCTAAGAAAATTGCATTTGAAGATGATTGAAAAATTCCTTTTTGATATTAAATCACTAATAACATTGTTATCTTAAAATATCCTTATTAATAAAGAACGAACTTCTAAATAAGAACCCATTAAAAATTGAGAGTGAGGGATGTTTAAGTTAATTGGATCCTGATCCTAAGGGATTGGTGGCTAATGAGGGTGAAGAATCATTCTCTCCTCTTAGACGATTTCTCTCTCTCTCTCACTCTACGTAATATGAGAGGATTTTAATGAATCAACGCGCAGTAGCAGTAGACATCATCATTTACCACCCCAGACGATTGCATTTCAAAAACAACAAAGGGGTTGAATTTACTTGTTAACTAACAGCCGATATACATGAATAAAATTAATGCTAGTTATATTATACAAAAGAAATTGGGACAGTAATAACCGGTTTAATCAATGAAATAATAAAAATCTGGTGTGACTGGTCGCACAGCTCTTACTATTCAGCAAGAGAAAGTTGTGTACTGTGCTTATCACACCAGATTTTTTGTGTTGACATATATTTAGTTCCCGACAAGCATGGTAGGTAAATATTTATATTTTGTTATCATGGCAATCATTTCTCCAATCTTTCCTATGAAGTACAAGAGTAAAGTGGTCTTCAGAAGATTTCAATGGCAAAATGAGAATATACATTTTAAAGAGCATCTAAAAAATAAATGATTTTTGAATTTTAATCAAAATCGGAGAGTGTGAGGAGAGAAAAAAAAACACAAAAAAAAGGGAGTCGGAAAAGGGTAGGAGTTCTTTTTCTCCTTTTTTTTCAAAAAGCTTCGCGTCACTTTCCAGGAAGATACCCAAGTAAAATATAAAATTTCAAGTTCCTAGCTCTTTTCGTTATTGAGATATTTTGTTCACAGACACACACGCAGACAGACAGACAGACCATGTCGCGAAATTACTTGTTTGGATTCAGGAGACCTCAAAACGTGTATATCCATCAAAATCTTACATCGAATTTTTGACATGAATCCAATACTTTCTCTCTATATTTCTCACATACATAGGTGAGAGAAAGTAAAAAAAAAAAAAATATAGGGCAAGAGGAAGTAATAATAAATCCTCAAAAAAAGCTAAAGTGATTGCTACTGACTGTGAGACTAATTTGGCACGTGATATCAAACCTCTCACCAGGGGAAATATTATCTACTTGATAAATGGTCTTTTTTTAGGCCAACAACATTCCATCATTAATTAATTATTACTGGACCATTAAAATTAACTATAACACTATAGGGGTATATGTGCGAGTTCCCCTCTCTTCGTTCAACCGTTATAATGAATTTTAATATTATTTATTATATTTGTAATGTCAATATGTAAAGGTACTTATTACACCTCCCTTTAAAACAGTGGTTTCCAAACTTTATGTTACCACGCCTCCCTTAAAAATATTTAATCATATGACGCCTCCCTCTCCCCCCCTATTATATAATAATAATAATATAAACAAAAATTTTTATTTCCAAAAAATATAAATTAATATAAAAATATTTTTTTTTATTTATTTTATTTATAAAACTTTAGCAATCATTTGGGATATCGCTCGCTGTGGCTAGTATTCGCGGCTCCCCCTAAACTAGTCTGCCCCTCCCTAGGGAGGAGCGCCTCACAGTTTGGAAAACGCTGCTTTAAAATGTTATATTTTTATTAGGAAGCGATCGAAGTTTTGGTTTCGGCGGAAACTAAGATTGAAGCCGAAATTCGGTTTCGGCTAATTTTTATTTAATAAAAAAATTATTAATAATAAATCCCTTGGGAATATATGTCTCTATTTCTATATAGGTACTTAAGATTTTCCCCTGGTAATTATTTGACATACAAGTTCACATGTTTTTGTTCCGCATTCTTATTTACTGCCCGCATTCTTATGCACCTTTGGAAGATGCATCTGCTTGCATTGAAGAGGAGAGAGAGAAAGATACGGGTCCCTCGTCCCTATGATTATCAAAATGCGGACCAAACAAAAGAACTTTCAGTTGAGCACCACGCGGGTTCATCAAGGACCTTCGTCCACTAGAGTTCATCGAGTGCCAATTATATTCGATATATGCAAGGGACAAAATAATAAAAGGTTTTCGGGCTTGATTAATAATCCTTTTGTTTGGTATTTATAGAGGTCATGTTTTATATCCTATTATAATTAGAGAATCCATGTCAGTATAATCCCAAGTAACCATTCCTCAGTTTTGTTTAAACTGACCATATTGTCTTGTGAGAAAAAAGGGACGGTAAAAACAGGAGGTGAGAATTAGAAGGGGTCTATGGACGATTTTTTTGTACGCATAATATAGGCCTACAAAAGTTAAAATGCTTCATAGACCCCTTCAAATATTATGTAGGTCTATTCATAAAAAAAAAATAAGATATTAAAAAAAGTTTTATTTTATAAAATCTACAAACAATTATTCTGTAGTGACAGAACCGATTCAGAAATTTAGCGAATTTCAAGAGGGAGGAATTAATTTTACGTATTCCTTAGCATAAAGTCTTACAGAAATAAATAAGAAATGGTTCAGTTTTCGACAAAAACTATAGTTTGTGGCAAAAATAACATTTTTATTAAAACGACGTTACGACCGAGAAATTAAAAAAAAAAAAAAAAAAAAAACTGTACTTTTGGCACCCTACTGTCGCGGGTTAAAATTTATTGGTACTGTAAAAAGATTGGGAACCACTAAGCCCCCCCCCCCCCCCTTATACCAGGGTTGGGAAACTATGATTCGTGAATTCTACCATGATCACCTCCAAAGTGATTGGGATAATTTTTTCCCAATTATTCAAAAACACTTTATAAAGTGTGCCTATTTATTTTTTATTGTTTAATATTTACTGAAAAGAAAAAATTTAATAAAATTGTAATTAAGAAATTTATTCAAGTGAATTAATTAAAGTGTATCCCTTTGTATGTGTTGGTAATGCTTATTTATAATTGTAGCAAATTTTTAACTTATTTTTAATTACAATAGCATTTAACACTCAACGGAGCAGAAAAATCAGACTTGAGTAGAAAAAGTATTTCCCTCTCTTTCTTTATTAAATACTTTTATAAACTCTAAGGAATTAATAAAGAGAGAGAGAGAGAGAAAAATATTCACTTAAAGCTTGGGAGTTTTTTATATTATCAATAAATATGTTACGAAACAAATTTTAAAGAGCCTCAGACACCTTCAGTAAAGGTAAGTTCCTTTAGTTTCCGGGAGTAGCTTTTAAGATGTAAAATTTATAAACAAAGGAAAATATATTTTGTTATCATGGCAACCATTTCTCATATCTGTACAGTCGGTACAACAAGTGTGTGATGTACTCGAGAGTGTGAGCCTTGAGCTTAGGCAACCAAAATGCTCTCGAAAGTGTTGTATAGATTAGCTCAAGGCTCCACTCTCGAACACATCAGGCACTTGTGTTGTCAACTGAGTACTAGAGTAAAGTGTGCTTCAAACAATTTTGAGAACAAAATGAGAATATACTAGATCATCTATAAATAAATTATTTAGAATTTTAATCAAAATTGTTAAAGCCGATTTTGAGAAAATCGAAAAAACTGAAAAAGCTCACATTTTGTTAAGTATTTGATATTAAAAAAATCCCTTCCTCTTCTCTTTCCCCATTTTTTCATTATTATCCCCTATGGAACTTCAATTAATTATATATGGAAAATATTTATATTTTTTATCAACCATTTCTCCTATCTTCCCTATGAAATACAAGATATTCTTCGAGATTTCAATCCAAATGAGAATATACATTTGAAGAATCTAATAATTATTTTTGAATTTTAAAATCGTTGATTTTGAGAAAATCGAAAAACTCATCTATATTTTTGATTTGATTATTTTTTTCCCGGTTTTTTTAATTCCCTCCTCCCTACCCACCCACCCCCCCCCCCCCCCCCCACCCCTTACCCTACCAAATGAATAATGATTCAAATAAAGGAAATGTCATGATAAAGGTTCATAGTTAGACACCGAAATGCTAACGAAGGAGAAATATAAAATTCTTTTAACTTTTTATTGAATTATTAATATAAACGTGATATGGCATAAATTAAATATTTCAATGCCCTTGGGCTTGGCGTAGTTGGTAGCGCGTCTGCCTTGTATACAAAGGGTCGAGGGTTCGGACCTCAGGCAGTCCGATGATTTTATTTAAGCCATTTGGATACCAAATGGCTTAAATAGAATTGCCTGGACCCCAATAGATATTTTAAACATACGAGTATCGTCTAAAGTCTTATATGGCCTAAGTTGCCGAAAAGACTATGTGTATGAGTGTGTGAATGTGAATGAGAAAAAGTGTGAGTGTTTTTTTAAATAAAAATGAAAAAAATATTTAAATACAATATTAAGTAATCATTTTTCCACTTTTTTTTTAAACTTCAATATGTCCGAGTCATTTCATTATGCAAATAACGCATTTCTCGTGAGAATTTTATAATTTTACCCTTAACGAACAAATCTAACCATAAATTATAAATAATAACTCACCAAAATGTAGAAATTGTAGGAATCCTGGAGGTGAGTAGAAAAGTCGCGCTGCAGGTGAAGGATTCTCAATCAAGACTAACGTATGCTCACAAAAGATAGCCAGGTTTGAAGCCGTTTTGAACCTCCTGTAACAAGAATAATAACATATAGAAAAGTATATCTATATGTGAGTAGGGATTTTTTAATGGTTTGTTTTAATAGTATACTTACAAAAGGATCCAGTAGATAAAATACGGTGCATAATCTCATCTCCTAAAATGAATTTATGAACTTGCTTCGCCCGGTCGGTCCAATTTAACAAAGTCTTAAATAAGATCCGAAAATTTTTTTTTCATATCCAGATCGATTGGCAGGGTAAAAAGAATGTGATGCATATATTTTCAATAAATCTTCTATTATTTTGTTTTCTTTAAGATTTTGCGAATTGAATTGTTATTAGTATCTTCAGGGTTCTTGAAATAACCCCTTGATCTTTTCGATTAATCTTTGTTGGGTTTTAAGATTTTAGCTGTTGAGAAATAGAAAAATAATTATTAAATATTTTTCTTATTTTTATAGAAATAATTTTTTACAATTCTAATATGAAATAATATTCCTTTTTATTTCTAAAAAAAAAGCCCTTGACCAATGGCTCAGAGGTTCTGATTCCAAAGGTCAAGGGTTCGCATCCCAGCCAAAAAAATATTCAATTTTATCTTTTAAAAAAAAGGAAAAAAAGAACATTGAAAAATTATTTTAAGTTAATTAATTAATTGTTAAGCTCTTTTTTTAATAGTCTTTTTAGATTTAATATTACTTACGAAAAGATCTAGTTGGTTATGCCCTGAAGAATCTCGACGGTCTCCGCCCCCACTCCCACCCTAACCATCTAAAACAAAAGAAAAAAAATCCAAGGATTAGTTTATGTCATTGATGCTACGCAATATTTTATGAAAATATCAAAAATTTCTTTAACTTACCCTGAAGACTGCTTCTTTCGGCTCAACGAGGGCTTCCCTAAAAACTAACCTAATCCCACACTTCTATGACCGGGACGGCCATCTAGTTCTAAAATGCAGTTCCTCTTCTTTCTTGAGACACACGCGAACGCGGGCACTCCCGGAAGGCAGGTAAGCCTTCAATCACCAAAAATCGAAACGGAAAGAACGCCCACAAACCCAAGGAAATAAAAGGAAAAGAAACAGAGACACACACTCGCACACATACTCAAACAGATCAATTAATCTCTGCCCACCTGCCTAATATCATTTACTAAAGAGCTAAAAAGGAGCAGAGGTAATTGATCTGATATTCATTCACGAGTTAGGAAGGAAGCCAGCCAATACAATACTGAAGATCCCCCTTGATTGCTCATCTCAGAAACAGAATGACGTTGTTCAAGATGCATGCTGAAAAAAAAGAACCCTAAAAGCTAACAACATCCTATACGAACTCCTAACATCTTGAACATTAACTCATTCTGTCCTGAAACAACCAAGGCCCAGAACTCAGCACTGACCGACAGAGCCCCGGAGAAAGAGAAAACACTCTTTCCCTCAAATGCGCGAAAGGGAGAAACACACGATAGAGAAATTCTCCTATTTCCCTTGAACAACGGCCAAAAGTGAAATGACCCTCTACTGGAAGCCCTACCTAAACCTAAATGGGACGAACAACAACACCCTATGCCAGTATATTGAGGAATCAATTCACAATTGAACGTCAATTCAAGAGAACATCAGAGAATTCCGACATAGAAGGCCTAAAACCCCATATAAATAAATATTAATAAATGCGTGAGCGTAGAGATTTTCTAATTATGTTTAGCGCCCTTTATATAGATTCTAACAATTGCTAGCTAGATAATCTAATAAGAATTGCGTGCATTCTTAAAAATTAACATGCAGTTAGCAAAGATAGAAAAGAGATCCCCGTAGGTAATATTAGCCTAATGCCATACACGCAAAACTTAAATCCTGATATTGAATCATGTAATAAAAGCTAAAAGAATAATACATGCACACTAGAATTGTCTCATATGTTGATGTTGCTCCCCCGTAGGGTAAAGGGATAAATGAGTACTGTGCATTATCCACATATTACCAATAATTGAACACCTTTTGCACATTTACCAATAATCGTATACCTTTTGCACATTGAACATTCATCCATCCCATTACCTTGAGAAACGAAATCTGCATTTGGGGATTGAAATGTTAAATTTATTCTAATGAATTTATTTAGAAAAGATTTTTAAATTAACAAATTTTAAATCAAAAAATAAAATTAATTTTTGAAAAAAAAATTTTAATTTTATTTAAAAAATGTTGAATTTAAATCTTTAATTATTTAAAAAGTCAGGGACTCTGAAATGGGAGAAAAGTATTAATAGCATCCTGTCAATGCACCTATGTCAAAATATCTAGAAATATTTAGGCCGAACTGAGAAATAAAATAAATTTTGAAAATCCTAAATCTATCTCACTCTACGCTCACGTGAATGTTCATACAGACTTTTACTGTAGCTGCTAGACTCTGCAATCAGCCATGGAGACTCCCTTGATGTGATTCCCCTTCAGGTGACTCGCTGGCGATGTCTAATTGGAGGTTGCTCCGGATTCATGATGTCATTTCTCGAAGGCGATTAGTCGGCTTCTAAAAGACAAAGAAAAAAATATAAATTAATTTTTAGCCCTCGGGCTTTGGTGGAATTGGCTACCAATCCAATTGAAGTAAATAGAGACGGGGTCTAAATGGCCGGAAAGACCTTTTTTTTATAAAAAAACACTCACACTTTTTTCACATTCACACTCACATTCACACACACATACACACAGTCTTTTCGGCAACTTAGGCCATTTAAGACTTTAGACGATACTCGTATTTATATAATATACATAGGCGCCGGAACTGGGGGGGGCAAGGGGTACATTGCCCCCCTGGCATCTTACAGGGGGGGGCAGAGGGGGGCAAAATTTCTTCTTTTATTTCATTTATTTTTAAAAATTATATATTTTTACTTTTTAAAAATAAAATCTTCTAAATTAAAAAAATTAAAGGAGTAAGAAATTCATTTTTTTTTCAAATTTTTTCCAAAAATTTTTGATAAAATCACTAGCAAATTTTTTAAAATTTTAATTTTATTAAAATTGTGATTTTATTTAAAATTTTTAAAGTTTTATAGTGGATTTGTTTTTGTTTTATACTATTTGAACATATTAAATTATTTTAATTTTCTAAAAAAAAATTTTTGCCCCCCCCTGATTCAAATTCGTTCCGGCGCCCCTGATAATATATATTTATTTGGGGTCCAGGCATTCTTATTTAAGCCATTTGGTATCCAAGTGGCTTAAATAAAATCATCTGACTGCCTGGGGTCCGAACCCGCGACGTTTGGTATACGAGGTTAGCACGCTAACCTCTACGAAAAGCCCTGAGGGCCGGAAAGACCTTAATGCAAATAAATAAAAAAATTTGTTTAATTTTATATTTATTTCTCCCCTTGATCCTGAAATCAAGAGGCATCAGTCTTGATTCAAAAGAAAGTTTGGGTATACTTTTTTGAAAAAAGGAATTGTAACTTCTGAATAAATATTAATCTTTTGCAAAAAAAATCTTATAGGTTAATTTCCTATTATTAAGAGGAAATATTTCTTAAAAGAAAACTTTCGTAAATATTTCTATCCTTGAAATAATTCCAACAGTATTTTTTATTTAGACTATTGCAATTGAAATATCTTTTTAAATAGTCGGAACTAGATCCCCTGAGAGAGAGCATTGTCAAGTCTGAATCGAGGTATTCATAGAGTATTTAATATCTTTTTATTATTATTATTATTTGAAATTCCTATCGGGATCCCCGTTTATTTACCCGAGGTGCTTACGTGTACGGAGACACACACCTCAAACCCAACCGCCTCTGGCCGTAGCCATCTACCGGCACCCCGTGAAGTTACATCATTTCCTATCTCTAACTCCTCCTCCTGCTCTCGTCTCTAGCTAGTGAACTAATCCTTATTTCTGGTTCCAACCGGCTCCTTATATCCAACCTCTTCTATGCTATGGAGGATGTCCTAGTTGAGGAGGGACTCCCTCAGCACCGGCGTGTAGCCTACTCCTTTCGAAGAATGCATCACTGAGAGGGAACCTTCTTTACGTCCCTTCCACAGGACGGGATGTCACAGCAACTCCCTCTCCTCGTAGAATTGCCTGAGGGCTATTGTGGAAAGATCCTATATTCCAATCCAGGGCTTGCTTGAGGATTTGTTTACATTAAATAAATATTTTTATTTAATGAAAAATCCCGCATGCCAAGGATTTGAACAGGGATCTTCTTTGCAGAAGCTGACACCCTAGCTCACTACACCAGCGAGCCCTCATTTAATATCTTATTCAAATACAACCCTTCGGCGAGCAATTGCAAAATTTTAAAGTTTTAAATTTTCCTACATGACTCCACTTTCTGTAAATCTGGCCAATCAGCGAGAGAACAGGAACATACACACAGGGACAGGAAGTCAGTGGCTAGCGTTTTATATATAGTAATGATGATATAGATCTCGAAAATTATTCAACTATTTTATTATTTGCTGTTCCTGAACTTGCTCTTCGTAATTTCGAACATCAATTGCATCTTCTCTCCGAATAATAATAGAATTTTATTTTATGAAACATTTGGCAAATTTCTAATCCCTTAGATTTCTAAGATATCGTGTTCGCAAACACCCACAGTCCAATTAGAGTTAAACTAACAGCACTAGTTAAAACATAATGTATTTAAGAGAAATTTAAAACACTCAATGATTTATAAATTAACATTTTCAACACTTTGACACTCATGTGAGAAATCATTTCTGAAAAGGACACTAGAGTGTCTAATGTTATAAATGTTAATTCTTAATAAATCATTGAAACTTATGACCTAGTGTTTTTAATTTCACATAAATAATTAATAAAATCTAGCTCAGGGAGTAGAGAATTATCAAAATTTCGAGGTCGAATTTTTTATGATTATATGTTGTATTCAAGAAAGTAAAAAGTGAAGGGAATGTTAAGGCACTGATTAAGACCGGGGCCGCCACACGCGGGCATCTGCTAGGTGTAGAATGAGAGGTTCCTAGATGAAAAAAACTAAATATCAATGAGAGAAGCCTACCGAAACCGGGCAGCGTAGCTAGTCATTTTTCATTCATTTATCCCTTTGAGAGGTTATATTTTGAATTTTTTTGATTTTATAAAAAAAAAAAAACATTTAATCTAGGGTTGAATTGCAATTCCCGTGGATTGGATGCCATCCACCACTGCATATACATGCAAATTAATTGATTATCTTCTCTCTATTAAAAACTGGAAGTAAATATCTAAGAGGGCCCAGGAAGTCGACAAATTCCTGACTAGGTGCCCACCAAAACCGGGCGACGCAGATAGTTAAGTTTAAATGAAAAATACGAGAAACAAGTCAGCCAATTGCATGAAAAAAGATTCAGATATAAATTGCAAGAATATTCCTATGCTCTGGTGAATTAGCCTCTCTATATATGTAATCCATATGCTAAGCTCTGCTAGCTCTTAACCCATCCAACAAACCTGTCCTGACTTGCTTACTGACCCTTGCAAGAGAGTCAAGCAGAGCGAGCCAAATCAATTGCATGTATTAATCGTCTTTAAATATTTTATCAAATAAAATGCACTTATCGCCTAGAAACCAGCTTCGGTCCAGCTCCGTGTAGAAATATTTTGTTTTATTCCCACACTGACTCATTTGAATACGTTTTTATAAAATCACAATTACGTTTATAGGCCTACATATTGGTAGATGAATAAATAATAATTTTTTGTGGAGGCATTTATATTTCTAATATTTAAAATAATAAACCAAGTATTAATGAACGTGGAGAAATGAAATTTACCTCTAAAGTCGCTAAAGTTTAGAAGAAACGCGAATTTTTTACGGAGCCCAGGTGAGAGACGTCCGCCCCACGCGACGCCATGTCCCAAATGAGGGATGAAATTTTTAACACGGAAGGTGCTTCACTTATCACAGCTCCCCCTCTACTGAAGGCTCTTTGACCTTGCTATTGAATATAAAGGAATTTGGTTCCATTGGTAATGCATGTAGACTCGGTTCCCAGCTGCTAGATAGCCATTGGCTACCTTTGAGCCGGAGCCTCCGAGAGAGAGAGAGAGAGTGGGGGGTGCGGGGTGGGGGGATCTTGATCTAATAGATATCTGGCAAAGATCCAAATCATTTCAATTAGAAAATAATTTTAAATGGGGAATTTAAAGAAAAATCATTTTACTTTCTCTTACCCTATATATGAAATATATAGAGAGAAAGTATTATTTATTTTATTTTTATTAATTTGATGAATATAATAAAAATATAAAATGATTTTTTTATTATTATTTTTTGGTCGATTTAATTATTTCTGAGAATAATGGGTGAGATTGTATGAAATCAGGTTTTATTTTTAGACGATGGATGGACAGCCAGCTTCCTCGTCACTCTCTTTGTCACTTGCATGATCTTCCCTCTCTTTCTATTTGGGTGAATAAATCTCAATGCATTAATCCAATACATTTTATTTACTTTTTACTTATGAAATGCAAGTGGCCAAGTTTGAAACAAACTAAATATATCTCGACACAAAAAATCTGGTGTGACCAGCACGGTGCGCAACTTTCTCTTACCGAAGGGTAAGAGAAAGCTGTGTGTTGTGCGCCAGTTACACCAGATTTTTTCAGCTGCAGAGGCCATTATGGTTTTAATTTATATACGTATATATTTTTTAGGCTAGCGGGGGGGGGGGGGGAGGGGGGTTCAACACGCTGACCGGCGATTATAATAGAATTCAAGATGTACAATTTATAAACAGAAAAATATTTATATATTTTCTCTCGACGAATAACAGGTTAATAAAAAGTAATAAAAAGATTGTGATAAATTAAAGAGGCAATATTAAATTATTCTATTGGCCGACTTGAAGCACTTTTAAATTAATCGTCCTAAACGAAGCCACCCACGCATTCACAGATACGATTGCGTAAAACAAACGGCCAAAGAACATTCTAGAAATAATCATCTCAAAGAATACTAATAAGCCTTCTCGAAAAGACGCGACAAAACATTCAACATTTTTTATTATATTTGGCCTAAATTAAATAAATACAATAATTATAAAATAAATATATCAAAATCAATTGAATATTTTTTTTTTTATTAGGAAAAATAATGTAAGTCTACCTGGAAATGGATGCAGGCATTTTGATTGTGAGAATGGAGTCGTTGATTGGATAAAAACCACAGGAGATAGTTGATGTAGAACACATTCGGATGTTAGAGGATGGATAATATCCAGGTAGATAGATATTCTGAGGTGAACAGTGAATGAAGAAAGAGTGAGTTCGATTAACGAAATCAAAGGTATTCACTTTTTAATTTGAACGGCACTAGGTCGATGTTAATCACATGCCCTCTCACTGGCAATTGAATAATAACGGCGGCCAGGCTGGTGTCTGAAGCCAGCAGCCGGCTTTAAGAGACGCCCTCTGATTGGTCAGCATTCGCCAATCACAGAAGAGCTTCCAAATGCCTAGACTTTTGATAGAAGGCAATGACCAAACACTGGCGCCAACAACTTGCATGCCTTTGTGACGTCATAATCAAATTATATTTTAAAAATTCAAATAAATTTAATGTCTTAAATAGAAATACCTGGACCCCCAATAGATATATTAATAATTAACGGCCTATGTTGCCGAAAAGACTGTGTGAGTGTGAATGGGAAAAAAAAGTGTGTGTTAAAAGAAAAAAAAAAAAATAAATAAATTTAATCTCACACATCCAATGACCGAGAGGTTAGAGATAGTGGCGAATGACAATATTGATAACATTTAAAGCCAAGCGGTATAGGTTCGGTTCTCAGGCAGTCCGATGATTAATTATTTAAGTAAATTGAATACCAATAAAAAAGACTTGTTTGGTTTTTTTTTTCAAAGTAATTAATAAATAAATGAAAAAAATATGGTGTGACTGGTCGCAACGCACACAACTTTCTCTTACGCTTCGGCAAGAGAAAGTTGTGTTCTGTGCTGTGCACCAGATTTTTTGTGTCGACATATGTTTAGTTTCCGACAGTACGGTACATTCGAATTTCAAGATGTAAAATTTATAAGTATGGCAAAATATTTATATTTTTACTTTCTCTTACCTCTATATATGTTAATATATATAGAGAGAAAGTATTGGATGCATGTCAAAGATTTTGATGGATATACACGTTTTGAGGCCCTCTTAGTCCAAAAAAGTGGTTTTCGCGACATGGTTTGTCTGTCTGTTTGTGAACAAAATATCTCAAGAACGAAAAAAGTTAGAAGGTTGAAATTTTATATTTAAGTTTGCTACCCCCATGGGACGTGATACGAAGCTTTTGAACAAAATCGACGAAAGAGTACTAGTACTTTACTGATGTACTTTTTCAGTTTTTTTCGATTTTCTCAAAATTTGCTCCAACGATTTTGATTAAAATTCAAAAATCAATTATTTTTAAGATGCTCTATAAAATGCCTATTCTCATTTTGCCGTTGAAATCTTCTGATGACCACTTTACTCTTGTACTTCATAGGGAATTTAGGAGAAATGGTTGCCATGGTAACAAAATATAAATACCACTTTCGATCACCGAAGGGTAAGAAAAATTTGTGTGCTGTGCGACCAATCACACCAGATTTTTTACACTATAAACTCCACTGTCGTGATTATTATTATTATTTTTTTAAATTAAGTGAATTTTTTTCTAATCTTTATGCATGTTTATTTGTATAATATTTCTATACTAATTTAAAACTTTACGGAAACGAAAGGCGCCATAAAAAGATTATAAAATTATCTTTAGTTAAAAGTTTTTATACTAGCATAAACATATATTTAAAAAAATTGCTTCAGCGTTAGTAGTAACTCTAATGTTGGAATAAATATTAGTTTTTTTTGTTTTTCAAGTAGATGGAGGTAATTTACCCCCCGTATCGCTAATAAAAATCTACTTGAAAAACTTTGTAAAAGCTAAGAAATAACTCAAGGGTCAGGTATAGTTATATAATAATAAAGTTTCATTCGAAGGGCTCTGAGAGAGATGAACAGATAGGACCCAAGTAAAGGGCTTTAGTTGAGAAGGGCACTTGTTGAATCATTGGCTTTGTCCCTTTACAACAAATCTTATTTAAACTTTTGTTAATATAACAAGAACTTTAATGTTTTTTTTTAAGAAATTAATAATAGGTATATGAGGGTAATTTGGGGTATTTATGGGAATGTATAAGTATGAGATATAAATATGGAAAATATGGTGTGACTGATTGCACAACACAC